>APFE031634397.1:5806-23778 GCA_000404065.3 Pinus taeda
AACAATCATACTATCCTCCTTGGCAAGCCTTATACCTCTGCTCTCCATGTCAAACTTCAAGAAAGAGAGAAAGTCATTAAAAATATATTTATCTCTGGGTACGTAGTTTCTCTCAACCTTACCTGCGTGTACGCATTCCAAGTTCATAATACCTGCGTACTTGTATGCTCTGTATGTAAAGGGATGGGTGCATACTCCTGTAAAGGTCAAAAGGCGTGAGTTTCATCTTAAAAACATTACTTGTGGTCATTTCTAGAGCATTCTAGAAGCTTGTTTGACGTGTATTGAGCGCCTCCAGATGGTTCATGTATCCCTATGAAAGAGGAACTTATCCCATCAAGAGAGGAGCTACCCCATCCAAAAGAGGGGCTTATCCCATTGATGTTGGACCTGATTAACTTCCTCTAGAACATTATAAATACAGGCATTGGGCCAGAGGAGGGGAGGTTGAAAGCTGAACATTCCAAAGGGTAGATGCTGCTGGAATTAGGACTTCCTTGTAGAAGCTTGTGAGGAGAGATTCCCATCCTTTCTTGTTTCATTTGGAAGTGGGTGAGCTTATCAAAGTAAAGGAAAACTCTTGCTGGACCCTGGGAGGAACTTGCACAACACCAAGGCTCAGGTTGTAATGGTTTCTTTTGTTTCCTATTAATACAAATAAGTCCATTCTTCTCAACAATTTTTTATTAATGAGTTGTTTCATATACTCCTTGGTCTGTGTGTTGAATATGTTTTATTTTATGAGATATTCAGGTGCTATGTAATCATTTGATTGTTAGTGAATGCAGGTTTCAAAGTGAAGGAGGAGCTCATCCGGATCGATGAGGCTGGACTACTACAACAGCGTTGGACTACAGGTAGGATCTAAAACACTTGATTTCTTGTATGATAAATGCATGTTTAGAGAAGAATTGCTCTTAATTGTCTTGTTTGTCACTAGAAAGTCTTAGGCTTCTAGGGAGGTTGGTTTTGTCCGCAAGATTAACTCTTTCCGCATGAAAAGAGGGTTCATGGCACATTTTGGAACGCTGAAGGGTGGAGCTTAAGGCTTTTGAGGTGCACTCAAGTGCTCAAGGAGGGTGCACTTATTTGACTTGAAGGAGTCCGTTCAAAGGAAGACTATGTTTCTTGAAGGGCGTAGTTTAGAGAAAGGAAGGGGAAATAGATTAAGGAGTGAACTTTGTACACTTGGAGGGTGCATGATCCAATTTTTAACAATGTGTGTGACTGCGACCAAAAAGTGTCATTTTACAAAAAAAAATATGTTACGACCATGAAATGCACATAAGATGTTCTAATCAATGCGACGGTAGTTCATGATACTTAAGAACACTTGAAACACATATGATGTCATGAAACAACACTTGATAATCAAGGTGACACTTGAGATGATGATAAAGTAGGCTCCAAAATTTGAATGTAGTGAAATTATGGAGGGTTTTGTAGCAGAGACAACACTTGGTGACACATTGGGTGAGCTTCAACTTCTTTGTTTAGGAATATATTTTTAGAGAAAGGGTCAGCCCTCCAGCAAGGATTGATTTCCTTGATTTTCCCCTTTCAACTTGGTTATATAAATATCATCTCACTTTCTTCTACTTGGTTGAACACACAAAATATACACCATCTCGCAATTGTCTCAATCCAAGAAAGGGTCATATGCACAACGTGTTTATGATACTCAGAGTATGAGTTTTCATCTCTAGTGTTGCTCCTCTACCAACATTCCTAGAAAGTACCCCCACAACGTCACTTCAGGAGCACAAATGTTACTTTGTTGTCATCGAGCCCTGATGAATAATCTTGCTTCACCTCCCTATGTAGGAATCGTTCCTCTTCTTTCACCCTTTATTTATTTATTTAATAGGTTTGTGAATCGACACTTATTATTTCAATGGGCAGAGGGGGATCCCAAATTATTAAGAGCAGAGGAAGTTGCTCCTTTAGAGAACTATTTTAACACCTCTGATATTGATTTTCTCTCTTTAGGTTTTCCCCTTATCCTTCCTCTACTAGCTTGGAGAAGCATTTACACACAAGTATATTTACACCAAGTTGAGTAGTTCCAATACTAGCATAGGTGAAGATCTAATAGGTTCCCTTAAGGTTCTCCTTTTAGACGGATCATATTTTTCATCGAGACTTTGATCAACCTATGGAATTTTCCCCAAGAAAGAAGGAGAACAACATAAATCCAAGCGTTATGGTTGTCAGACTTCTCTTTTATTTCATCACAATTTCCTTTTAAGCCATGAAATTTTATACAAGGGTATTATTTATGTAAAATGACTCACAAACACGATAAAACAAGACATGACTAATGGAACATTTGTAAGAATTACACATAGAAAAAGGAAAAGAGACAAAACAAACTATATAGGAAAAGAAACATGTATTTTCTATTGAGAATAATGTTTCAAGTCTCAGCCATTTATAGGAAGGGGGTCAATCCTACCATTTAAGGATTTTTGCTTGAATTAATTATGACTAATATTTTTGTCAATAGTGAATGGTACAATCCGCAAAGATTGTAAATTTGTGTGTTTACCCTTTTCTTTATGGGATTTATATCACTTCAGTACTAGGTCACCCACATCAAAGCTCTTCACCCCTGTGGATTTTCTATCAAACTAATGCTTTACACGGTTTTGGTGAACAAAAATATTTGTCTTTGGCTTTTAGCCTAGATTCCTTGAGCTTGAGTAAAGTGTTTATCCTACTCTGAACTAGAAGGAAAGATCTACCTTATGACTTTTTGGAGAGTTGCAAGGTTGGAAGATACAAGTTTGGGGGAAATATAACTTATTTTTTGTAAACTAGAAAGTACGGCAAGGTTTTTAGGGAAGGATTAGGAGTTACACAGCCAACCCATAGTGAATTGGTGAAAGAATTATGCCAGTTCCTTTGCTTAGAGAAGACGGTTTTTTTTGTTATGCAGATAATAATTTTTCTTAGATTCATCTAAAGAATTTCCTCGCGAGTAATAATTAGATGCATGCTTCAGTACAATCCCATTTCCTAATGCGAATTAATAAAGTTTTAATGATGAAAAGTAAGTCACATTATTAAAGACAAGATTCATTAGAATGGGAAACCTAGTTATAATGTTCTGTTACAAAAACTGGATGACTTCCTGGTCATTTACTTCTCTCATGGGAACTACCTCTGACCATCATGTAAAATAGCCTGTCGTTGTCATAATATATTAATTTTGATTTGACAAGTGAGGAAAAATTGGTTCGATAACATCTAGGCACAATTGATGGAATGATTCCTCAACTTCTTCTAGTAGCAGTGGGCAACTGACCTTTGATCTCAATTGGTGCATCTTTGACAAGTTAGGTACTTGCCGGCATAAGCGTGAGAATATTTGGATAGAGTGGGCTAATAATAACCATCCCTCATAACATTATTATTGTAGTGTTACCCACATAGTTACAACCTATCGGTCCATCATGCAAGTATTTGAGTACCTTATTTATATCCTATGGCTCAAGGCATCTTAATAGGACACAACTATGATTCTTTCTGAAAAGCACTCCATGAACTAGTTGGTAAGATAAATATTTTAAACAAATTTCAATCTTTTGTTTATTTGATAAGTGTGTGGTAAAGGTTCCATGCTCTAGAAATTTTTGTATGTCTGCATACCATGGAATTGTAGACGGAGATTGAGGAACATGTTCAATATTATACATTTCTATCAACTTATCCCAACTTGAAAAATCTTGATCAGGAGCATCTCTAACTTCGGTTGCTAGATTACAGATACCATGATGATGTTGGTGCACTAAGATGTCTTTTCACAGGAAATATTAATTCCTACATTAATTGTCAACCCAAGGTAAGTCTTTTTATCTCAAGAGTGTCAACACAATATATGCAGTGAATTCAGAGGTTATCTAATGATAAATCGTTGCAATCACTAATAAATATCTCTTCAACTCAATCCACACAACTTTGAAATAAATAACTAAGGAAGAAATAACTCTGAAAGAACTCTTAACACACTCTGTAATTTTTTTTAACTTATTCTGAAATCAAATGAATCTGAATACGAATGCAAAGAATCACACTTGACAACCTTCAAATAGAATTAAGAATAGCTCACTCAATCAAGAAAGAGAACTATAACAACTGAACATCAATGATAGTCTATAGCATATCCGAATTGAACAACAAATCCAGTTGAATGGAAAATCCTAATTGAATGACAAATGATAATTGAACAGCAAGCAAGCATATAGCGATAAATGATCTCTAGACAGCAATTGATCTATGTAAGAAAATTATGGAAATCGATTAATGCTATCTCTAAGATCTATGATAACATCACTCAAAATGAACAACAATCTACTACTGAATCTAACATAACTAATCCAATCAAAGCATTACTCAGATTTGTCACGTGGCTAAGTCTGAATCTAAATGAACAACAGTATGAATCGGAATCATCAATCTTCACAATAAGCGAAATAATATTAACTAAACATTAAAAACAAAGAAATACTAAGTAGAAATATTATAACACAAGAAAGCAATAGAACTTCTCTTGACCGAGCCCAGAGTCACCTGAAGTCTCCGCTAAGAATACTCAGAATATAAGTATCGATCAAATGCATTCTTTCTTCATTAATATAAGTAACAAGATTACAACATCACTGAGATAATGAGTATTATATGTCTAAAAAGAATAATTACAAAGTATGAAAGTCTGAAATCATTTCTCATTTTCCTTTCAGCCTTATATATAACATTAAAAGAGTAAACTAGATAACAGTGAATCCTTTGGATCAGAGGATCCTGAAGATTTCGCTATACATATTATGATCTTATCTTGAAATAGCATCAATCTACCTGGTCTCTCATTGCCTTGCCTGCCTCAGACATTGTATTTTCCTTTTACAGCCTGGTGCTACTCTATCGATTGAATGAATACTGACCAATCCACCTCTTCTGCATACAAGGATAGTAAAAAGTCAGTTTGTCATGCTATATTTATCTAATTTGTTACCAAGTATTTTTATTCAACTTTAACTGTTATTTCCTTTGTTTCAATCCATAAACAAAGATAATCATGTAAGGATAAATGCTGAATAAAGCTATTTATAAAGAGAAAACATACCTTTTTCCTGACCCAACATACTCCCTAGCTTACCTTGTTACATGTCCTCGTGCAATTAAATAATTGATGTGTAGCTGAGTTAGGGAGTAGGAATGATATACCTCCTCCTTATAATTTCTGAAGCCATTTTTCTTCTTTAGTGTAGCAAAAGCCTGGGTAACGTCTTGATCCTTCAAGGTGTAGTCACAACAATACTTATTTGGATGATACCATATGATTGGAGTCTTATACTGACATCCTATCCATTTAGGCCCCATGGTTAAGACCATGTTACATTAATTGTAGAAATGAGACGAGGTGGCTTTAAAGTTCCGGTATCCGAATGTTTCTTGATTTATAACAGTAATAATGGAGACTTCCCACCTTTGTCTGGTTGCAGACAAGGCTTCCTACTTAATCTCTTCAAAGTAATCCTTTCTAGCTTAGATAATGTCTGTGTGAAATGGCCCCAATTGGCCCACAACACTGTCTTGCTTCATGAACTTCTTGTGTTTGATCGAGAGATGTAGGGGTTTGGTTGGTTCCCCTCTCACCCATAAGTTAATGCCTTCTTCACACCTCCTAAAAATATTGTGAGCCTTGGCCCACTTGAGTTGATTAGTAGCAAAAGAGAGAAATTCCTGGAGTTGTACATCCCCTATAAAGGTTATAGGGTTGTTTTCCCTATCGTCTTCCAGAAAGAAATTGTGCATATAAAGTTCATAGAGGAGGCCCTGTACCTACTTGTCCTATTCTCTAAATAATTTGACAAAGTTCGAGGTCGTTTTTATTTCCATAGGCTTTCTAGCCTTAGCAGCCTTGATTTTCAGTAGGAGGAACCTTTCCATGAGGAATAGGGCATAATTTGTAGCAACGGCTCTACATGACAGAGTGTCTGAATAAAGAGAGAAGACAATGTCCAACTGCTCTTTAGCCTTCTGAAATTTGTCCTGTCCTTTCTCAACCTTTTTCTGTTCAGCCTTATACTGAGCAAAGGTCTCATCTTCAGTTACGGTTAGTGCCTCAAATTTCTTCCTCAACTTTTGATGTTCATGCAGGGCACTGCCTTTTCTTTGTACTGGGCTAATTCTTGTTGAACCTTCAGTAGTCCATTCTGCAGTCTGCTAATAAATGCCTCCCTTACTAGGGGAATATAAGCAGATGTCTCCTCTGTTTGGGTTTCTCCATCATAGGTCTCCATGGGATCGGTCCAAATAGCAGGTTTTGCTGCCTCTTGAATCATGTAATGACCAATTTGAATATCCTCTTCAGCATCTATTTGAACAGTAGTATCAACAATGGGGTAGTCCGTTTGGGTCTCCTGTGAGAAAACACAGGGGCATTCAGTTTGCATTTCAGTGTCTTTTACAAGACATGGCTCTGTCTAAGTTTCCTTTGGACATGCCAAAAGATCCTCAGTTTGGGTTTCAACATCCTTTCCATAACAATGTTTTGTCTATGTGCCTGTGGTCTCTTTTTTGACTTTCAACTTTCTTGCTCTAATGGTTTCTTTTAACCACTGCCTTAGTTGCCCAATTATTCACTTTTGTTAACTATACTTCTTAAGCATTTTTTCTGAGCCTATCCTTGTAGGACTTCTTTATTACAAGACTTCCAACTGGCGATGTGTTGATTGCATTGTCCTACGGTTCCTGTACAGGTGGTATTGTGTCAGCATCAGGGAGGGTTCCAACTAGAACTGTATCTCTCGATGGAGCTTCACCTTCTAGCTCCTCTTTGTCATGGATTTCTATTTCAGGAGATCACAATACAATGACGTCTCCTGAAAAATTGTCATTCTTTGGATTTTCTTCTGTGTAGGCCTCGTCCTCAGGGGACTTAGAAAGAATAGTATTACCTGATTGATTTACATCTCCTAGGGTTTCATCTGAACGATCTTCTTCAACTGGGGGGTCCACTGGACCAGTGTCTGCTATCTAATTTTCTTCTCTAATGACTTCCTCTTCATATACCTCCGCTTCACGGGGTTTTTCCACAAAAGGCATCGGTTACCTCTATTCCTCCATGGAATCAGTGAATGGCAGGGTTTGTTGATGACTAGGGCTATCAACAGGGGCAAACTGGTTGGGGGTACAATTCTATTCAACGTTCTTGGATTGTTCTCTAACCTCACCAAATATTCCCATGTTTTCCAATATCATGGACACTTCCTCCTCATAGTCTTGCAAAGGGGACCTTTTTGGACTTGGAGGTGGTGTGCGAGATGGTCAAGCCTCATCTGTTGGACTTAGGATACATTGTTGGGCTCTCACTCACATAGAGAACCTATGTTTTGCTAGGTTTAGGGACATAGAGGAATTCTTTATTTTTAGTGTCCTTCTTGGACTTCGGGTTCTTGGCCCTTATTGCTCTATTACTGTATTTTCTGGGGTTGGAGCCAAAGTGGGATTTACAACATTGTCCAAGGTTAACTGTTGTTGGGCCAGTCCATTCATGATAATCAATTTAATCAATCCATGATGATTGATTACTTTGTGTGCGTCCTTGGTTGTCCTAACTCGGCGTGTGACATCATGTAATAAGGAATTCAAATAAAATGATAGATTAACTGAAATTTTTTGTTTTAAAATAGCTAGAAGTTTCAGTTGGCAGGGCTTTACCACATCATGTCAACCGTTGCAAGTAATGTATCTTGGCACGATGATGGCCAATTCTTTCCACAACTGCCTTACCGCCGAAGCATGAATCCCTTTTCCTGTTCACACCAGTTACTCACCTAGATCCTGGAATACTTCAACCACATTGTGCAAAATGACGTGTTTTTTTGTCCATTTCGTCTCCTCTATTAGAAGTCTAGTGCAACTATAAACTCTTCAGAGACTGTTATACTTTTGCCTCTTACCGTTGTGTTACCATTCTGCAAATTTTGCAGAAATTCCAATGTCAGCTCCTCATGAAATCCCTGCAATCTATTTAGATATTACATCCATCCTGCGCACTCGAGAATTACACGGGCTTGGTCGGATACCATAAGCACTGGGGGTTCATTCTGGATAGCTCTTCCTCCCATGGTTGTTGTACCTGCGATTGGTTCACTTGTATGTAATCGTTTTACACTTCTACAATTTAGAGCAACATGAAAGAACGTTACAACAATTAATAGAGAAATGACAATGTTTTGGGAATTAATATCATATTTAGGTAAGTCATTTATCCCATCAACCACACTTAACGCAAGATCATGAGTCCACATGCCAGCCATAATGGTTTCCTTCCTTTCCCCAATCAGAAATACTTGCTAATTATTGTGTATTCATAATCATCATGCAATCCTTACTTGGAAGTTAATTCAAATGACCATCACACAATTATCCATAACTGTCACACATGTCATGCATATGCAGGCCATCCCGCCTCTGGTGAGAAAAGGGAATCCACATCCTTTAAGCATGTGAAAAGCAAGTGAAAGCATTGATAATCCATAACTCTCAGCAACCAATCCAAAAAAGAATGTGCTAATTGTAAAGGAAATTAAAGCAATACACGTCATCAGATGTGAAATGGTGAAAAAATGAAAATAGAGATTTTAATTCATTATGGAAAACGAATCTCACCGTAAGTGGTATTAATGACAAAGGCATAATTGGTCGTATGTATTAACGACTATGGTAAGATGATTGGACAATTAGAATATAATGAATATATACCAAAAGATACCATGCAGGTCGGCTTGTAAGAGTGTTGTTCAAATGGAAAATTCCATTTAGAAAAAATTCCATAGGTGGCAAGAGATAGAGAACATTTGGCAGTGTAAGATGATACTCCAATACCACAGGCAGAGTTGTTGCTGCTAGCAAGCATTCATAGCCTCGACATGGTTTCTTTTTAACCCCACAAATGAGCCAGATTCCTCCTTTTAGTATGTAGATGGTTCTTCTTTTCTTGTCATAAAGAGACCACTAAGCTGGCATGTTGACTAGATGACCATAGTGCCATTCACCAGGATATAGCAAAGTGATCAGGCTGGCTCGTGATGAGACCCCTTGTCCTTCTGACGGTTTTAAGCATCAAGAACGTCATTACCTTGGTTTGGTTGCCAAATTGGAATGTCACCTGTTACATCCTTATGATCATGGTAGGTTGGCTTGATATGAGACCCCCTATCCTCTTTAAGACAATGTTGGATGCATTTTCATATCTCATTATTTCCATTTTTTTTCTTATCGTAAAAAGAGGGGGGCTCATTTGCTCCTTAAGAGTCAAAGATGGTGTAAGAAGTAAAAATATGAAAATGAAAGTTTATACACTTATCCCCATATCATCATGTCAATGATATTTATCCATTTGAGAGTGTAAACATAGGCGAGCATGGTTTGAAAATAATGAATCATTTTATGATGTGCCTAAAGAAGAGATGTTCAAGCAGTCATTATAAAGAGACAATGTATCAACTTTTGAATAAAGATAACCATCAAAAGGCTTCATATGTCATAATGGTATTGTCATTACTATTTTTCCTTATATTAGGCACAAATCCATTCAAATGGTTTTTATTCATAATACAAAAGAAAAAAGAAGATGGCATACTGATCGTAAACCAAAGAATTCACAGTTTATCCTATTTAAAAAGACAAAAAGTGTTGTTTAATGGATTGAACAACATAAATAAAAAGAAAAGAAGAAAAAAACATGCACAAGTGCTATTCAATCAATTGAATGGCAATCGTTCAATTGTTTGAACAAAAAAATCACTAATGTAAAATTGTTTCTCAATTGATTGAACAACAATTGTTCAATGAATTGAACAACAAAAATCACAAACAAAAAGTGTTGTTCAATCGATTGAACAACAATCATTCAATCATTTGAACAACAAAAATCACAATTGTAAAGGTGTTGTTCAATCGTTTAAACATCAAAAATGCCAACATAAAAGTGTTGTTCAATGGATTTCACAACAATCGTATTATTGTTCAATCATTTGAACAACAAAAAATTGCAAAAATTTAAAAGTGTTGTTTAGTCAATTGAAAAATAATCGTTCAATTGTTTGAACAACAAAACAAAAACTGCAAAAGTGTTTTTCAATAGATTGAACAACAATCGTTAAATCGTTCGAAAAACCAAAGGAATAAAAATGCAAAAGTGTTGTTCAATAAATTGAACGATAATTATTCAATCATTTGAATAGTAAAAACCAAAACGCAAAAGTGTTGTTCAATCGATTGAACAAAAATCGTTCAATCGTTGGAACGACAAAAAAAAAAAAAACGTAAAAGTGTTGTTCAATCATTTGAACAGCAAAAATAAAAAATGTAAAAGTGTTGTTCAATCGATTGAACAACAATCATTGAATTGTTTGAACAAAATCAATAAAACATAAAGGTGGTGTTTAATCGATTGAACATTAATCGTTTAATCATTTGAACAACAAAAATCAATAAAACGAAAAAGTGTTGTTCTATCGATTGAACATCAATCATTCAATCGTTTGAACAACAAAAGAAACAAAATGTAAATATGATTTTCAATCGATTGAACAATAATTGTTCAATCATTCAGACAACAAAAATCAAAAGACATGGAAGAGTTGTTCAATAGAATGAACAAGTATTATTCAATCAATTGAATAATACTTATCAAGCACACAAAGCAATAAAAATTCTCATATTTACATGGTAATTCCTATTCTTAATTGCAACCAATCAAAAAGAATATATACATTATTCACAATTTTAAAGAGATCTCAATTTTTTGAAAGAAACGCTGCTGGGTCTTCACTCCTTGCAGCTAATATTTGCATGGAGGGGTCCTCGTGTACATGCACACAGAAAGACTCCTTAGTGAGCTGTTTGTGATAGAGGCACACTCGATGCCCATTCACGTTAAAAGAATGGCCAGATCCATCAATGGTAGTCAAGGTAAGAGTACCATTTCTATGCACTTCTTTAATCTCATAAGGGCCTAGCCATCTTGTTTGCAACTTGCCTCGGAAATCCTGGAATCTGGAGTCATAAAGGAGTGCCCAATACCCTTTTTGATATGTGCTCTTCCTGATAAGGATGTCATGCCATTTTCCCCTTTGTTTCTGAATAATTGTAGTCTATTGCAAAGAAAGCAGTCGAGCCTCGTCTAGTTCATTGATCTAATGGAGTCACTTGGTTTGGGCTTCTGTTAGATCTAGCGCCACTTCCTGGGCCGTTCTTAGAGTCTGTATTTCGAATTCAATTGGAAAAATAGGTTCTTTTCCGAACATGAGCTAGTATGGAGAGTATCCAGTAGTATTCCCCCAAGTCATGTGATAGGCCCACAAGGCCTATGGCAGTCTAGCATCTCAGTCTCACCGGTGTGTTGAGACTATCTTGGTCAGAATCACTTCAATGACCTTATTGGTGCTTTCAACCTACCCGTTCACCTGTGGGTGATACGGGGAAGTGATCCTATGCATAATATGATGATTTCTGAGAGTGGCAGTAATCTTGTTTCCTATGAATTGCACTCCCCTATCTGTGATCACTTCTCGCGGTAAACCATAACATATAAATAGCCTGAAAAGGAAGTTAATCATAGCTTCCTCTGTGGCTCTTGGTACATCTATTGTTTCCACCCATTTTGTCACATAATCCATGGCAACTAGTATGTAGGCCTTATGATTGGATGGTAGAGGGAATGGGCCCACAGATTCCAATGCCCAATGCTTGAAGGGTTCTATGGCTAGTTGGGGTTGCAGAGGCATTTCATCATATTGGCTATGTCAGTTCATTCTTTGGTAGCTATCACAAGCCTGGGAAAATTTCTTAGCATCCTTAAAAATAGTGGGCCAATAATAGTCCAATGTAATACCTTATGCCTTGTCATTCGATCTGTGAAATGTCCCTCACACGGATCGTCATGGAAATAATTTAGGATGTCATAAATCTCATCGTCGTGGATGCATTTGTGTATACACATGTCGACCCCTATGTGAAAAAGATATCCTCCTATCCAAGAGAATCGGGTGCTGCATTGAACGATCAGTTTCCTCTCTCTTGTCATCAAATGCCTAAGTAGCTTCCCTACTTCCAGATAATTTGCCACATCTGCATACCATGGCATCTTGAATGCCACAACAAATAGATGTTCATCCAGAAATTGGTTGTCTACCGCTAGTGGATCATTCACCTTCGGGATTCGAGATAGAAAATCAGCAACTAGGTTTTCCTTCACCGGATGATCCTTAATAGTAATGTCGAACTCCGACAAAAGCAATAGCCACCGTGTTACTTGACCATTTTTGATAGGTTTATTAGCTAGATATTGAATGGTAGAGTGATCAGTGTACAGAAAGGCTTGGTAGCCATTTATGTAGTGCTTGAATTTTTTTATTGCATAAATAACAACGAAGAATTCTTTTTCTGTCACTGTATAATTAAGTTCTGCAGAAGTGAGATTTTTGCTAATATAATATATAGAAAAAGGTTTCCTATCCTCCTCCTGGCCAAGGACAATGCCTATAGCTACATCTGATGTGTTCGTGGATATGTTAAAAGGTAGCTCCCAGTTTGGTCCACGTAATACTGATGCTGTTGGGACTAGTTTCTGTAAACATATAAAAGTTGTGTCACATTTGGCAGACTAGTTGAAATCAACGTTCCGAGTTAAAGCATATAGAGGCGCATCAATTTGTGATTTTTTTTTAATAAACCTATGATAATAGACTACATATCACAGGAAGCTATGTACCTCTATCTAAGTGCAGGGGGTAAGCAGTGAAAGAATTACCTGAATTTTTACTGGATCTACCTGTATCCTTCCTGTAGAGATATAATGTCCCAAGATTATGCCCCCAGTCATCATAAGTGACACTTGACATTGCTTAAACATAACCTGGTAGCAATGCATTGTTCTAAGACATTTTCTAGTGTTCGCAATGCTTGGTCGAAGTCATCCCCATATGGAGTAAAGTCATCCATATACACCTCAAGTCCTTCATTTATTAAATTAGCAAAAACGCTGAGTATATATCTCTGAAATGTAGATGGGGCATTACACAAGCCAAATGGAAATACTTTGTATGTGAATGTACCCTAGGGACAACCGAAGGTTGTTTTGTCCTGGTCTTCAGGGGTGATCTGAATCTGATTGTAGCCACTGAAACCATCTAAGAAGGAAAAGAACTACTTCCCTGCCAAAGTATCAAGGACCTGATCGATGAATGGGAGGGGGAAGTGATCTTTCTGTGTCGCCTTTGTTCAACTCCCAGTAGTCTACATAGATATGCCACTTTCCATTCTTCTTAGGGATGACCACCAATGGAGAGACCCGTTTACTATCTGAGATAGGATAAATGAAGTTTACATCCAACAACTTCTATAATTCTTCTTTCACAATGTCCTTGAGATGTGGATTCAATCTCCATTGAGGTTGTCGGATGGGTCAAGCATCCTTCTTCGTATAGATGTGGTGTGTACATAGTTGTGGGTCTATTCCTTTCATATTAGGATAATCCTAGCCAAAATCCCCTTTATATTTCTACAAGACATGTATGAGCTTTTGGTGTTGATTGCTATCTAAACTATCATTAATATTTAGAATTTTTCCTGGTTCGATCTCAACAGGTTTTCTATTATGAACGACAGTCATCTGAATATGTTGGTCGTCGGTATCCTTTAGAGGATCCTCCATGGCTTCATTATCAAGAATTGCTTTCAACATTTGACACTTTACATTGCTCACATTAGCTGGCTAATTTATAAAATTATTGATAATGTCATCTTCAGTCTGATCTTTAAATTCCAGTGCCTCTACTACTGTGAGTGGTGAAAGGATGCTTTCCTCTAGGTATGCTGGTGGTTGTTTGCATATTTTTACAATGGGCGGACTTGGCTTGACAGGAGGATAGAACACAATATTTTTTAAAGCATACCCCTTTGCAATAGTCATGCTGCCTTCTTAGCGATCAATATAAGCATCAGTTGTTGATAGCCAAGGTTGGCTTAGAATCAGAGGGTGCCCATCCAATCGATAGTTTGGGTTTATAACAAGAAAATCTACTAGATATTCCCACGAATCAAAAGAAACTATAATATCCTGTAAGTTTCCTTTCGGCCTTACCATCAGGTGATCAACAAGTTCTAATAAAGAGGTGGTTGGTTCCAGGGTTGTAATACTAAGTGCTTGATAGGTTTCTACTATTAAAATATTAATGGTTGCACCCAAATCAACTAGTGTATTGGGAAAAGAGCGACCATATATCTGAACTGTGACTATGGGATTTCTAGAGTCTTCATACTTTATTGGAGTTTCTCCTCCCAATGGTAAATCAGATAAGGTTCCTACAATGTGAATGGTGGGTGAGGTTTTTTCTTTCTTCATAGCCTTCTTTACACAGATCTCTTTGATTGTTTTAGCATAGATGGGAATGTTTTGAATGGCCTGGAGGAGAGTAATTTTAATACAAAGATATTTTAGTTCCCCTACAAGATCGAAATCTAGGTAAACAGTAGGTTTTGGTATCATTAACCTTTCAGGGAATGGGGGAGAAGTGATTGTAAGTTTTTTAAGGTCTTCATGCTGATTTGTCTCTTCTCCTTGCTTTGGTTGGGTATTAATTATAGGTGGTGGTATATGTACATGTGGGGTTTCAATTTCAATTGAAGGCTGGTCCCTATTTTCCTTAGGGGTGATGATACGTCTTGACCTAAATCTGAGTTCATTACATTCTTTCTACTCAATCTCATAATATGAGCTTTCGATGATCTGCACCAATTGGACCAGTCTGTTATTAGGATTCAGATTCAGCTGAGCTGACAATTGAGGGTACATAAGAGGTTGAGGATTTTGTTGTAATGTATATGGAGTTGATAGTACAGGTTGAGGATTAGGACCTTTCCCCATAGGTACATTGGATATTCCTAGCGGTCACTTCTAATTTGGAGACTAGTTTGGATTTTGAGAGGTGGAGGCAAGCCATTGGAATTGATAGGGATTGCCTTGCCAAATAGGAGTAAAAGGAGAATTTGGTCAGCCATTACCCAGAAAGGATTGTGTTGGCCAGGATGTCATAGGGAATGGATGGGTTTGCCAATTTGGCTAAGGTGATTGGCCTTGTCATGCTACCCCAAGGTTTTGTTGCTAATTAAACTATGAAGGAGGAAAGTGTTGGATACCTATACCAATAGGTTTCATATTTCATGATTGGCAAATTCAAGTGCCAAATATGCTCTGCTTTGCTGCTACAAAGATCCCATATTTTCAAGGAAAGACAAGGTGTGTACATGCCTTCATACCTATTAAAGTTTTGATGGATGATCCAACAGTCTAATCTGGATCATGCCATGTTTTCAATTTTTGTTGTAGAATAGAGCAAGAAATCTGTCCAAACTGTTTAATCTTGGCAGATCAGTAGTTAGGTAGAGAAACTAAGGTTCCCAATTGCTTAATCTGGGGCCTTGGAAGAAATAAGGGTAGTGCTAGATAGGAAATCAAAGCAAAAATCCAAGGGAAAAGAAAAGGCACATCAAGGGTCTGCAAGTCCAAATGCACCCTCCAAGAAGAAACAAAAAATGCTAGGCAAAATAGTTGGGTAGGTAGATGGGGTTGTAGAAGTGGTGTTCCTTCCAAGCTGAAATTTGCTAACCAGATACAAGGAAAACAACACAATGGAGCATGTCTAACTTCCCCTTTTCCCTTTGTTTATCACTCATTACTAATCTCCCTTCACAAGATATGTTTGTGAGAAAGATTCAAGGTGTTATGTTGGTTCTCATAGGCCTTCAAAAGCCACATTTCTTGTGTAAAGTTCTTTTCATTTTGATATACTCTTTAAACTAAGTTGTTTCCAAGAAAACTTAGTAATACCACTCTTCATTCACCATCTCCCTCCATATTAACCTCTAACTTGTATTATTTAGCTCCCTATGTTACCCTTTCCCTACTACTATAACACCATGGTGTATAAATCCTAAAGCAATATATAAATACCCCTTCCTTGGCATTATAGCCATATGATTCACTACTAGGGAATTGGATTAACACCTAGTTAAGCTCAAGAACCCAAGCCTAACCTCTTATCTCCATCAGAACTCATCTGCCTAGCCAACTCTCCATTTTTGTCTAAAAAACCCTTGAAAAACCCCTTTTGCACCTTTATACCTACTTAAAGGACAAAAAATGTGTTAAAACCCGCTTAGCCCGCTTTATCCTAAGTATGGGGCTAATTTGCGTGTTTATGCAAAAACTTCATAAAAACCCCCTTTGCCTAAGTTTTGAAATAATCCGTGGTTTTGCAAAAATTTCGTTAAAAACCTTTGTTTTCGCCCCTTTTTCCAAAGTTTTCGGTAATATTTGATTTAACAAAGGAATACGTTGAAAACTATTGAAATTTGTTAAAAACCCAAAGAGTCCCGCCAGGCGCAATTACCACTGAAAATTATTATTTAAAAGCCGCCCGTTGACCCTATCTTCCGTGCAGATCCCCGTCCCGATAGCCGTCAGATCGGGCTCTTTAAATCCAACGGTCGATGCTCGTATCGGAGGGGCCCCGACTTCCGACAGATATCGTCCAATATCTGTCAGACGCTGATGTCACGCGGATCCACACGTCGCCCCCAAAGTCCATCGGAGCCCCCTCTCACAGATTCCTTGTCGTATAGGAGGGGGCCCGATATGATGCCATATGTCCGCCTATGTCAGCATCCTCTTGCCGCTTATGTCAGTGCCACGACTGCGCGCCCTGTCCACCATTCGTCCACCTGGCCACCACCTCACCCCCTCTGTGGACCAGTCAAAGGCCGCCACATCACCTATGATGTCATGCTGACGTTATTTATAAAAAGGGTGCCAATAACCCAAAAAACTATATTTTGTCAAAATTCTCGTGTTTTTGCACTTTTTTGCAAAAAACGTCGCTGCTCCTCTGCATGCATTTTTACGATGAAAACTCTACCAACTGGCTCGAAAAGACCAACAGATCATCAGTCGCCTACCCACCAGCTATTCCGACCCGGGCTGTCCATTTAAACAGGTATTTGTCCGTAAAAACCTCTCTGTAGCCTGGTTTTTTCTGTAAATACTAAGAACACCTTAAAACACAGAAAAACGCTTGAATTCACCAGAAAGCTACTCACACCCAGGGGCCCTCTTAAAAATTGACGGTAGAATTTCACTAGCCAAGCCAATTAGACTGCCATTTCAGTAAAAAACCCGCATTCTCCGTTCGCGCAGTCGTGAACCGGAATCCATAACCTGCATTCAATTACCAAGAAAGGTCTACTAAACACTATAACTTGCCTTCTCAAGGAGCCAAAACAGTATTCCAATTGCTGTGGACTTACCCTACTACCCTGCATTCTTCAAATTTTCCTTTTCTAAGGCAATGCTTTTCTGGCCCAAGAAATAGAAGCTTATTCATAAGACAATATCCAAACAAACATGGAGACTCCAGTGGCACCAGTAGCCCTCAATGTTGCTCCCCTAAATGCCCCCCAGAGAGAGCTGGAGTGGCAGGATTTGGCAAACCTAGACTACCAAATCTCAGAGGACTCCTCATCAAAATGCAAGTTCCACATTCATCTATAAAATGAGCTCAAAGCCAGACATAAGGATGGGACAGACATTCTAGGCATTTGGGATTCCTTCCTCCCAATTTTCAAGCTCCCTCAGGTCAACCAGTTCCCTGACCTGATTCACCTATGTGCTGTCTGCTATGACCCCATGCAGAGGGCTGTGCTTGACCCTACAGGTGCAGTGGTATTCTACATGACCTCTGAGGCCATCAGAGAAATGCTGCAGTTCAAGACCCAGAGGAAATTGGTCCCCTTGTCCCTAATGGACTTGATCAACCAAGGATCCAAGATATTAACATATGCACAGATCCTGAAGCTAAATCAATTGTTCATTACAAACTCTGACACAGTGCTGCACCCTC
>APFE031634400.1:22516-44491 GCA_000404065.3 Pinus taeda
TCGAAGGCCTTTGTTGCTTCCAGAGTCCATGAAAATGCATCTTTCTTCAATAATGTTGTTAGAGGTGCTGCTATTCTCCCATAATTCTTAAAAAACTTGCGATAATACCCTGTCAACCCGAGAAATCCTCACAGATGCTTTATGCATGTCGAGATTTTCCATTCCTTAATGGCTTTAATTTTGCTAGGGTCTACCTTAACTCCTTCATGAGATATAATATGACCCAGATATTCCACCTCTTGGACTCCAAAGAAACATTTGGATCCTTTTGCATATAATTGTTTCTCCTCCAATAGTTGTAGCACCCTGTTAACATGTTCAACATGATCCTTCCAAGGCTTGCTGTAGATTAGTATATCATCAAAAAATACCAACACAAATTTTCTAGGGAATGGTTTGAAAATTGAATTAATCAAACCTTGAAATGTTGAAGGTGCATTGGTAAGGCCAAAAGGCATGACCAAAAATTCATAATGACCCTCATGAGTTCTAAATGTTTTTTTCGGAATGTCTTCATTCTTCATTCTAATTTGATGATAGCCTGAATGAAGATCCAACTTGGTGAAGTAAATTGATCCATGCAATTCATCCAGTAATTCATCAATGACAGGAATGGGAAACTTATCTTTAATAGTAAGCTTGTTGAGCTCCCTATAATTCGGACACATGCGCCATGATCCATCCTTCTTGTCCACCAATACTACTAGAGCAGAGAAAGAACTTTGACTAGGTTGAATTATTCCAACCTCTAGCATTTCTACAACCATACGTTCAATTTCACTCTTTTGGGCATAGGGATATCTGTGCGGCCTGATGTTTCGAGGAACACTTCCTGGAATCAGGTGAATAGCATGATCATGATCACAAATAGGTGGGAGACCTTTGGGAGTCTTAAATACCTTGGAATGATTGTCCAAGACTTTTTGAGATCTGGAGAAATAGATGATTCTGATGTGGAAACATCTAGCAAACATAATTGAGCAATTACACCTCTTTGTTCCATTTTTAGAAGCTTTTTCATACCGTTAGAGCTGATTATCTTTCTCGGTTTCCCTGCAATATCCCTTTATTCAACTTCCTTTCCTTCTGCAGAAATTTCATGAAAAGTTCTTGAAAATTAAAATCTATTGTACCCAAGGATTGTAGCCATTGGACTCCAAGTACAACATCAGCACCTCCCATTGGAATGGAAAGCATTGGGCTAGTCAATACATATTCTCCCATGGATAGCTTGACATTATGGCATTTTCCAGAGCAATTTATTGTTCCTCCATTTGCAATCATCACTTGACACTCTGGTGCTAGATATAGGAAGCAATTCAATTCTTTTGCTACCTTACAAGGAATAAAATTGTGGGTACTTCCTGAATCAATCAACACTATTACCTTTTTCTTCTTGATTTGTCCTTCTATCTTGATGGTTTGAGGAGTGGTAATTCCAGCCAATGCATTACAAGATATGGTCGGATTCATTTCTTCTTTATCTAGGCTTTGTTCCTAGAGTATATCCTCTTCTTTTGGCCTTTCTTGCTCCTTTTCTTCTTCCTCTTCACAATCTATGTAGAATTTCTTCTCAGCACACTTATGACCTTTAGTGTATTTGCTATCACAACAGTAGCAAAGCCCTTTTGCTCTTTTTTCTTCCAATTGTTTTGATGTCAACCTTATAGGTTGTGGAAGACTAGGGGCAACAACACTTCCATCTTTATAGTTATGAGTGGTATGTTTCCTGGTTGCCATAATTTTGCTTTCCATTTTTTCTTGCTAACCTGAATGCCTTCTCTAATGAATCAGGTTCCCAAAGGTGAACATCATGTTGGATATTATCCTTTAAAGTCCCTATGAACACATCAATCCTATGCTCCTCTGGAATATTTTTTCCCTTATGTTCAATTTTTGGAACTCCTCAATGTGCTCCATTATTGAACCCTTTTGTTTGAGACTTATCAATTGACTAAAAAAAGTGTTGCTTTTTGTATCCTCATAATGTGTTGTCAATTCTTCCGTAAAAATTGCCCAAGTGATAATTTGTTTACGAGAGCAAAGCCGTTGATACCATACAAACTGATTTGGTTCCAAATATAAAGTTGCAATACGTACCTTTTGTGTTTTTTGCACATTATTGAGATCGAAAAATTGCTCCATCTATAATATCCATGTTGCAGGATCCCTGCCATCAAACTTCCTCATATCGATTTTTGGAATATGGTGGGTCTTCAATCCAACATTAGAGTCTATGGAATCATGATTAACATTTCTTTTGTTCTCATCATGAGTTTCCGTTACTACCCTTTCACCATTAGTGACCATTTCTTGTAGCAACTTATTCATATTTATCTTCAATTCTTCCATCTTATCATCCATGACATCCATTTTAGCGTCTATGCCATTCATCTTAGCTTCCATGCCATCCATCTTAGATTCTACGCCTTTCTTTAAACAATCCATCTTAGCTTCCACACCTTTCTTTAAACCATCCATCTTAGCTTCTACATCTTTCATCTTAGATTCTGTTACTTTTTGTGCAAGTGACACTTGTTGCACTTGGTCTCGTAATTTTAATATATCATGTTGCATTTCTTCCTCTTCTTCATGAGTCATGCTAGAGATTTCAGTTTGCTTACTAGGTGTTTTCATTTTCCTTCATCGAGGCATCAATTACCGATAATAATTCTTTACTATGCCCTTTGGATTCCTTCAAACTAATTTTTCAAACCAAGCTTATGCAAAATTATAAAAAAAGCTGCACACCTTTTTTCACTTTGTAGGAGCTTGATATTGAATCCGATGTATCTTTGTGATTTCGGATCATCTAGTTTTGAAATTGTGACCTGTGGTAGCCCTCTGTGTCCTCTTTCTAATGCCACCAGTCTGATCCAAATTGGATTCTCCAAGAAAGAGTTATGCACAATCTCCCAAGATGACCTGATTATAGACCTTTCCAGAAGAGCGAACTTGTATGAAGTGCCACGTGTCACTGTTTCAACCTTTGACACTAAAAAATATATACAAGAAACTACAGTCCGTCCTCTTTCTGTACCTTCTTACAAAATTTGAATCCGATGCTCAAAGAGAAAGTTATGACGATTTTCCCCAAGACACTTGTTTGGAATGTAATTTGGGAGTCTGCAAAAAGACCAACTTCCTCAGATCATATCTCCTAAAATATAGCGCGAAAATATCTAAAATTCAGACCCGAGGTTCAGTGTGATTTCGTCTCAAATGGGTTTTTTTTTCACTTCTGAAACATCGCAGAAAAAAGGTTATAGCGAAAATGCCACGATGACCTGTTTGGAGCAGCGAAACCCTAGAATCCAAAGCTCTGATACCAAATGTTATGAACCCAGCTCACAAAAAGATAGAAAGAGAGATCAAGCTCAGATTTTAGCCTCTTTAGGGGTAACTCCTTTACATTACACAAATGAACAATTCTGGATTATTCAAATGAAAAAAACCTCTTTCTTATATGGGAGTCTAGGGAGTCACAATATAACCCAGCCGACCTAACAATAATAATACAAAGCCACAAAAATAACAATAGAGGGATTCTATGGGGCACAGTAATAAAAATATGGGGACAATAGTGGCACAACAATATTAATAAGGGATACAGCTACAATAGTAATGTGGTAATCACTAGTATTATAGGGACCTAACATCAAGAATTTGCAGAGAAAGGGCTAGCATGAGTTATGGAAGCCTAGGCTGGAGCACTGAATGTTCCCTTGTCCCCAAGGTGCATGAGGTTGCCACAAAAACATCTAGTTACAGAAGAACAACCCAAGAAAATACCCGAAAAGAGGTCAGCTGAAGCCTCTAGAGTAGAGCTAAGAACATCCCCAAGGAAGAAGACAGCAAAAGAGTAGTGAACGAAGACCAAGCAATATAAGAAACCTAAGGAGAACGTGAAGAAGCCAATACAAGAGGAAGAACCAAAGGAAATCCATGAAAGTGAGGAGGAAGCCGAGATTCCTCAGATGGAAATAGAGGGCACAAAAATTCTCACTTTGCTGCCACCATATTTTCCACTAAGGAAACTAGGTGACAAGCTAGTTAAGTACCCAAAAGACAAAAAGTTTGGCACTTTCACACTACTACTACCAAAAAAAGTGCCATTTGAAGGTGAAGTGCTAGGGAAAATCCCGCTATTAAAAATGGAGGATTGGGACTTTAACGACAGAAGTAAATATCCACAGTTTGAGCCAAACAAGTACCTACACCAGGTCTATTATCCAAAGAGAAAAGTTACAAGGTTGGAGCCACACCAATGGGTTCAAGGATTGTAGAGATCAGGCTTGTTAAACATTCTATATGTGCCACACTTCGGCAGAAGCACATCTAACATAGCCTGTGTTCGATAGTTACTAGTGTTGGTGAAGGACGAATGCCTCTAGTTGGGGAAGAGGATCCAAATTGATGAGATGTTGATAATAATAATTACTCGACTACCTTACCAAGGGAAGGACCCTGCTAAACAGTTTGTCGGCAAAAACCAAGAAAGGCCATGGCATAGACCATGAAGGATAAGTTTAGGATTATCAAGAAGTCGTGCGGTTACGATATCAACCCTATTAGGGACCAAGGAGTGCACTTCCCCGCACACATTTTGGTAGGAAAAATAATGAGGAAATGCAGAGAAAATGAAGTCCCCGCAGCCGTGGTTTCTTTGGTTGCGCAATGCAGTGTTGGGGTTAGTTCAACTGGGTCGGTTACTTATGCAAGGAATTTTTAGAGGATCGTTGCAAGGCACAAGAGGAAGGCAAAATATTTCATTTTGCATGGTTGATTTTGATCATCACATTGTTAGCATGGAAGGAGACGGAGGACTCACAATTTCTATGAGTCGAAACCGATGTATGTGAAGTCGAACGGTATGCCTTACTGTGGCATACCAAGGAGTCATTGTGCACGAGGGAGAATAGAATTTTCTTTGTGCTATTGGACATGGATTTGCACATGGTGGTGAACTAGTATCCCTAGTTATCACCTAAATTGTATGAGCAGTATCACAACATCACAGCATTCAAGGCATATTTTCACAGAGTATACATCAAGGCTCGGAAGTATCCAATGGAGACATGGCACCCTTTGCCATATTTGGTCACTGAAGATAACCTTCTCGCAATAATACAACAATGGTCAACCAAACAGATGACCCCAACCATAGACGACATTGAAGCAATGAGGGGCACTACACAGCATGCGTGTCCAAGTGGGAAAGATAAAGGAAAAGAAGCAGAGGAACCAGAGATAAAGACAGAGCAAGAGACAGAAAAGGATATCCAGGACCTTCTCAGTGATGTAGATCCAACAAAGGAATCACCATTCATCATCAAAAAGAGGGTACCTATAATAACTACATCGGGTGCATGAAAGAAACAAAAGGCGAGAAAATCTAAAGGTGTGATACCGCTTGTCCCCACTGAGGGGGGCATCAAAAAGATTGGAGAAAAAGTCTAGGAAGTAACAGCAGAGACCTAAAACAAGGTCGATGATCCCTACAAAATGACCTTGATAGGTGTGCAACAAGGCATCGTAGAGTTAAAGGTATTGGCGAAGACAACCAGACAACTAGCACAGATTGGTCAACTACTTCCGCCTGAGTGACAGATAGAGCCAACATTGGGATTGAGGATTTTGCAGATACCAGGTGGAGCATTACAGTTTGAATCTTCTAAGGATAGAGAGAAAGCAAGAGGGTGGGATAATGTTAACATGAACATTGTCGCACTACCAACTTAGGTATTACATGAGTTCCATCAAAGTATTACATATGAACTAAAGGAGAGAGAACATCACACTTTGTTGTTAAGCATTCAGGTGAAAAAGAATAGATATTTTTTGAAGAAGGAGCTTGATCAATTGATCAAAGAAAGGGACGAACATGCCAGTAACACCAATAGCTAGAGGAGGCCATTAAAAAAAATTATAGTGAAGTTTCGAAAGCAAGTTCCATGAGGAAGAACTGCCAACAGAGAACGTCATGAAGCTCAGCCTCGCGATAAAGGAGTCAAAGAATAAGGTCGCAAAAATAAGTTTGAATATGAAGTGAATATTTCTTAGCTGCAAATAAGGCTGCATACACTCACGCCACCAAAAGGACGTGAGAAAAGGGAGAGGGATCTAAAAGCTACAGTGAAAGGCACCTCTGATAAAGTGGCGGATTGTGGAAAGTTACTAAATGAGACCATGTAGATTTGGACCTCACTACAGGAGGACCCAAACATTCAGAGGGTTGAAGAGGAGCTACAAGCGAAGAAAAAGCAATGGGAAGAGATCATGGCAACTGTGAAGACCCTACTAGTCTCGCAGAGGCTCGCTAACATCAATGAAGGGAAGAATCTCAAGAAACATATTGATAGAAAAGACTCAACCGTAGTAGGATGAGACATAGATTTTTCACAAGCAGTAGATGAAAGGTTCATGGAGCTACGACAGAGGGACAAATAAGTGTTGCAGAAGACTATTGGACCAACCACAAAGGCATTGCTAGAAGAAGTGTGTCGAGAGGAAAAGCAGGTATCAGATATAATTTAACAGTGCAATGTTGTCTACAATAGCATCGCAACAAATATCAAGGGTGTCGCAGTAGAGTGACTCAGGATGAGTCACATGTGAGTGTTCAGGGCCTATTGGGTGTAGCCCAAATTGGTCCAGTTTTGGTCAAAGACTCCGCATTTTAAGGAGAAGAGTGCACGAAGTTTTATTTAACGTGTAAGTGTCTAGGGGCTTTCGAGGCAGTTTGAAGCCCCTCATTTTGTAAAAGGCATCGGGTTTTTAGTTAATCTTTTTGTTGAGTCCATGGTATGTGGACCATGGTTTTTGTAGCAAAGTAATGTATTTAAGGACATGTAATTCTTTTTCAAAGATAAATTATTAGATCACATAATAGAGAGAGCACAAGTGATCAAGTCTTTTGTTCTATTTTTTGGGTCTAAGGAAAGATTATATAGCTGAGTGCACAGAGGCCTTGAAAGAGTCTGCAACTAAGTTCATACAACACTTATAGTTGGGTGCTCAGGTCAAGAAGTTGTATGTACTGAAGGATCTATCTTAATAAAGAAGAAGAAGTTTTGGCAAAGTATTTTGTATTTGTATCTGTTATTTGTGTTCTATCTATTTATGTGAAGTAATTGCAAGTAATTGGTATGTTAAGCACAATTTTTATTGTTTTGTAATGTGTTTATATTAAAATGAATGTGACAAAGTCCGTAATTAGAATACATTGTGTAGTAATGTTATTAATGTGAGAAGGATAATTGAATTATAGAAACATGAAGTTAAGAGCCACTCCATAAAGTCCCTCAAGGTTGTAGAAACCTGGTTCTACTCACCCATAGCCACCTCAGGTGAGACTTCGACCTGCTTGCGGGTCATTGCCAAAAGGGCCAGTGTCTCAGGGTTTTGTTGGGGTGAAGTACAAGCCAAACCTGGTTCAAGCCCAACCAAGCCAATAAGCATTTTTCAAGCCCAAGATTCCGATCACTGCCCAGAACTTGTTGTAACTTCTAGAATCCATTAAACACATGATGGAAATACTAATAAACCAAAAACTAACTCCAAGGCTAGGCCTGACCATCCCCAACTGGGATTGACATTCTATCAAACACTTGGAATTAATGCAATCTATAAGTATAGTATACAAGACAAAGCATGAATGACTAAAAACTTTTATGAGACATGACAATAGGGATCACCACATTCTCCTTTGAACTGTTATGACATCAATTAGGTCTTGCATCCATCATTTTAATAATTACAAGTAAATACATGAAATAACCATGACATGAACCAGTCACTTAACGATGCTTATAGCTAACATAAAACCATAAAAATAATGGTGATATAACATCCATTAAATCCACATATAAATAATTACAAAACCAAGAGAACATAGCTTTTATTAAACATAGGCAAATTTGACCAGGTTCCAGACTTCCACATACCACCTAACCGTAGACATGGTTGAACCAAATATTTCTTTCAGCCAGTCACCCCTATGCCATATTCCAAGAATGAATGTGGGATCTCATGGAAAAATCAATCCAAAAACAACCAATGTAATCCATAGGTTAAACCACCTCCACCCTCACCAATCCATGATCACACCAAAACCAGTGCTCTGATCACAAAACCAAACTGAACTTGGAATGTCATCTGAAATCCATCACTATCCTTGAGAAATTTTCTATCTCCTTGTCTCTCAAGGTTTACCGCAATCCAATCCTAGATCACTAGGCCCTAAACCGAGACACCTCCCTCGGGATTTATTGTGTATCCTGCCAAAACTGGTCAAGGTATTCCTAGGCCTTTGGGAATGAACCTTGAGAACACCTCCATCCTGTATTCCAAAATCCATTTGGAAATTCCAAAGCTCAAAATCGAGATCAACATCCCAACACACTATGGCATCCAGAAAAAGGCAAGGCTAGGCTAAAAACCACTGTCTTAACCCGACAAAACCATTCCACCAACAACAAGAGAACCATACACCAACATGCAAATCCATGCATGTCAAAACCAATTAGGAAATCACACATGCAATATGTTACCTGCAAGTATTCCTACTGAAGTTGTTTGATCCTTCTCTTCCTTTCTTGCTCCTTGCTTTCCTTCCTTCCCTTTTTTTTCCTTTCTTTCTCCAAATCTAGAGTGCTCCAAGAAAATTCTAAGTGTCCAAGAGTGGGAGAGAGAAAGATAGAATAATAAGAGAGCTCCAAAACTGAACTAACCAAGCTTGCTAACTGATATTCAAAAGCCTTTTTTTCAATGAGGCCTCTATTTTCTTCAATATCCATTGTTTTCCTTCATTTTCCTCCTCACATGCAACCTATGACCTTTCACCTCCCTTTTCTCTTATTTTCCTTTATTTTCATAAATAAATGTGTCAAAAAGGCCTTTTGCATTTTTAATTTCTTTGCCTTTGCCTTTTCCTTTAGCCAGAAACACATTTACTGATGCCCACTAAGATATATTTTCCCAACGCTCAATTTGGAATATGTGTCCCTTAATTGTGGTCTTATTTTTCCTTCATTAAATTTTATTACATGGAATTTTCACCAGGGCTATTACAAAACCATCCCCCTTGGGGAACACTGTCCTCGGTGTTAATCCAAACCAAGACCTCAACAAAACCATTGAAAAGCAAACATATTTCCCATGGAGCTTTATAACTTAGGTCGTTGTTGTATTTACAGTGAAAGACATGGTCAAAAGAAAAACATCATGACAAAATGACCAAATAACAACCATACCACATACTGGAGATTTATAACATCGCTCATTAGGAATTTACAATAACCACATATACACATATGCACATTTTATAAACAAACAAATAAAAGGATATGATGCATGCATCCACAATAAGGGAATCCAGAGGCTCACACCTACACCCTCAAAGTAGTACCAAGATTCACCCCCTTCCCAGGAAGTCCAGAATCCACTACCATAGTCACACTGCATCAAATGTCCAGCGCTATAATCCTGCGCTGCTTGTACTCTTAGCGAACAATTACCGACTCATTATTCTAGGGTGCACTCCCAATGTGCATTTTATTTCATTTGGCAATGTTAATGACCAAAACAAATATATCCTCGACCTTCCCTTCTCTGCTACACAGTCCATCGGGCAATCTGGTCACCCCTTCTGTGCAGTCACTCACCTTCCAAGTTCCCCAGCATCCCCTATCCCTGGCAATCCATCTCTTGGCAAGGATTCCTCGCATCAGAAATTCAAACAACCAAGGCATATACCTGCCTCAAACCATCATATTGGGCATATCATGCTCATGGAAATCAATGGACACTATTTGATCCAAGTGTCCCACAATGACCCTACTCATGAAGTGCTTTACCAACATATTGTTGCATGTTCCAATTCATTTTATCATTGCTGCTAATGCTTGCAGTCAATTTCAACCACCCAACCAGGCATTTTCATTCTTCCTGTTACCAAGCACATAAATTCCATTAGATTAAAATAAGTTGAAATAAATTCACATCTTACTTCATCGGTAACTCGTCAATAAGGTACACTTGCAATCATGTCTACTTCCTGTCACAATAAGTCAAACTAATTGTTTGATCAAATCATCATGAATAAACATATCAATTCTAGTTAGCTCAAACCCAACCATCATAGATCAAAATCATAAATCACATGCAATCCTCATAAGCCAAAATCATAGATCACATGTAATCATCATAGACCATAATCATAAATCACATACATAATAAAACTAAAATAAAATACTGATACGTATCCTTTAATCAATCCTTAGTTTCTACCTTTGTCCCTATTCTGTACACACACCAGATCATTTTCCACACACGACAAACACCCGATTCCTTCTCCTCAACTATCTGTACATACACATAGTGTGCATCACACACATACAACACACACGACATACAACACTATGAAATACATGCACCTACGCCCAACATACAACATATACACCTGCACCCAATGTATAGCACGTCACAATACATACACCTACGTCCGGTGTATACCACAACACAATACATGCGCCTACACCAAATGTACAACACAATACATATATGTACACAGAGTACAACACAATGAATACGCATGTCATGATACCATGACTACACCATGCACATACATAATGCCACATGTACACAACACAACATGTATGACATGCACATAATACCGCATGTACAACATGTACACAGTACCACCTATACACAGCGCCACTTGCATAACGTGTACACAACATCATATGTACACGGCACCACATGTACAACGTGTACACAATGCCACATGCACATTGTACCACTTATACAATATGTACACAACGCTAGACGTACACAGAACCACATGCACAACATGTACACGACACCACATGTACACAATACCATATGCACGACATGTACACAGCACCACCTGCACACAACACCATATGTATAACATGTACACAACACCACTTGTACAATCATGCACACAAAATTGTACATAGAACCACATGTACAACATGCACACAACACCACATGTACATAGCATTGCATATCCAACATGTACATAGCACCATCTATGCCAAACACTGAATATGCAATATTCACACGACACTACATGCACATAACATCACAGATGAAACATGTACAACATATACAATATATGCACAATAGTAGTACAACACATCCAAAACCACATTATCTCTACCAAGCAACCTTGTTTCCAATGTCTCTTTGCCATCCATGCTTATCGTAGCATGTCGCACATCGTGTTGTTTTCATTTCGTTGATGTATCTCTCAATATTAGCATGTCCATAACATAAACATAGACATCGTATAATCACATAATATCAATCCATATCCACATGATATTAACCTTAGAGATCTGTCAAGCTACTATTCCCACTTGATTCCTCATGAACCAAGAATCTCTTCATGTCATTCACTTGCATAAGAAATCATTCCTCCAGAAGAATGATTCATGATGACCCTATGAGACAGTGACATAGATACATAGATACTTACATATATATAACATTAGAACAAAACAGTCATGATCTCGTCAGAAAACAACATACCTACATACATACATGTATAGGTATATATACATCAACACAATCATGATCACAACATAATTACCAGATATCATAAGGTCAATGTTAAAATAACTTCCTTTATCCATGCAACACATGTACAACATCAAGAACAACAATTCCCTATGTAGCTAAGGAATCTGATGCCTTAAATCTATTTACTTTACCTTTCCTGGTTACTTTTCTCATGATTGTCCCGCCATCATCCATTTACACCAATGGACCCAACCAATCCAACTAGTTGTTATACTCTTGCCTTTAGTTTCCCTTATACATGTACTGAGCTTCATCCAGGCCTTACCTCACCCATTGGGTTTCATTCAGCTCTCCCCGATCTCCACTAACTTTCATCTTTCTAAACCAATTCCCAAGACTCAAAACATGAAAAGCAAGACAACAAACAAACAAGCATAAAATCAGGAAAATCAATAACAATACGACACCGCAAACAAAGTGGCATGGCCATACACAAGACACAAACAAAATTACAATCAAGCACAACAAATCACTAAAATACCAAAATCACGAGACTAACAACATACACCATGACTCAATCCCCATGGTTCCTAGTGCTTCCAAAGGAAATCTCAACTTGAGCCTTCTTCAAGATTCCATGGTATTTTTTTTTCTACACAATCCCTTGTATCATACTACCATCAACACACAATTGTCACTACTCAATAAACATAAAAATACATTGGTTACCTTACCTTCCTATGCCAATCACGTTTCTTTCAAATGAACACATCCATGACATCTCTCAAGGGACTCCAATTCCCTTGACAAATCGACCTGTAACTAGAGACTAGCTAATATACCTGTCAAATACAAGTTCATGAATCTAGTACATATCCACATAATGTCAAACAATATTAAGGTTAAGAAGACTTCTTGTATGCAAAGCACTCATTCGTTTGGAATTAGGGTTTCCAAAAATAACCAAAATAATTCTTGCCCAATTCCTTTCTTTGTCCATTTCCTTGTTGCAATTGAGTGTTACTATGCACTGTCACATCACCAAACTGTTAATTATATAAACACATCAACTATTACCTTGTCATGCTAATACCAAGCATGTTTCCTGCGTTGTTTACACATTTCAAACACATGTTCCAAATATCAAGACAATCATATCTATCAATTTGAAATAAACATTTACCAGGACTAACAATCAAGTCATAATTCATAGTCAACTCATAGTCATTAGACATAATACTACAATTGTCACCTATTACACTCAAGTACATGTCAACTATATCAACACATATGTGTTAGTACAACCATCTTAAAACAATATCATTTTGGCAAGAAATCTTATACTCATATCATTCAAGTAATCAAACATTCAGACAACAGATAGACAACATAATAGACACCAAACACTCAAACACCAAATAAACAGCATAGTTAAACAATCAAGCACAAAATATACGACATAAGCAAATTCATACCTTAATGTATCTTACGGGAGGCTATCTTATCTGCACAATCAATCTAGATTAGCATGATGTAAATTCACAACATATCAACTCAAACATAAATAAGGTCATGATATCCATAATAGTCACTAGATAACATGCCCACGTCATAAACTCATAAATAATTACCATTCATACATAATAATCACATCTGCACATTCAATCTATATTAGTATGACATAGTATCACATCATATTAATTCATACATGAATGTCATAACCCTAACTATTTGCATAGACCAATCCAACTTACCATGATACATATAACATCAAGATCTTAGTGTAATAACCCTAATCATCAAGTTACTAGCATATAAAAACAATATGTTATATATCATGCTCATAAACATATAACCTAATCATCAATCTAATTATTATATAACAACAACAGTTTAACCTATAACATACTCATCAAAAACATATAGCATAATCATCAAGTTATCTAACATAAAACAACAAGAGAAATGCATACAACCATGGGTTACTACCACTCATGACTATCTGACACATGTACATATGACTACACTAATCAAGTAGCATCTATCATGTATGTAACCATAACATCAATAGACATGTACATAAACCTAATGTATATAACCCTAATGCATATAACAATCCCTTAACTAACATACCTGCATGCCCAACATCCAAACCTGTATGACAACATGCTCTTGCTTTGAGGCCCAATGCTGCAACTTCACTTTAACGATCTGCATCTCCTGCTCTATCTTAGCCAAGACATCAACATCATAACAACCAAAAACATCATGATGACCTAATTGCATACAATGACCTCACAATGCATGTCTAGCCTACCATACATGCATAACTATAACCATGAAAATGCATGCATAGAGACATCAACATGCATAACAAATGTATATAGACCCATACACTCATGATGACACATCCCACAATGATACCATCAACCTTCACATGATGACATCACTACAACCATGATCAACACTATTCAAATGAAACAAGCACATGGACTACAAGCATAAGGAACACATATGAAACCGACATGATTGCATAACCAACGCACCACCCATTTAGTCCAAGGGGTGAACCATGCTCTGATACCACTCTTTTGTATCATTTATGACCCAAGGATAGTGCAACTTGCTCTGGTACCACTTTGAACATCGTCCTCCGATATCTACCCAAGTAACAAGCCAACCGGGGTAAACATGTGACGAGAGGCTATTATGATATGATTCAACCTCCTAGGAGACCTTAAGGAAGTGGAATCAGTGGAAACAGATCAACCATACCTTCCACATTAGCAACAACACTCTCAGAAGCCATCCCAACCACTCAGGTATCATGCCCCTAGGTCCCACTGATTTTTTAAGCTATTAAACCTATGGACTCTCCCATGTTATGCACATGCCAACGTCAAGAGATCTTTGGAATCTCCCACAAGGCTACATGCCTGTGTCTAGGGACTATTTCCAGTAGACCAATGCTAGAGTTCCCGGGATTTAAGGCATTTTTCAAGCCCAAAATTTCGACCACTTCCCAGAACTTGTTGTAACTTCCAGAGTCCATTAAACACATAATGACAAGACTAATAAATCAAAAAATAACTCCAGGACTAGGCCTAGCAATCCCCAACCGGGATTGACATTTTGTCAAACACTTGGCATCAATGCAATCTACAGGTCTAGGATACAAGACAGAGCATGAATTAATAAAAACTCTTATGAGACATGACAAGAAGGATCACCACCTTCTCCTTTGAACTGTTATGACATCAATTAGGTCTTGCATCTATGATTTTAACCATTACAATAAAATATATGAAATAACCATGACATGAACCAGTCACTTAACCATGCTTATAACCAGTATAAAACCATGAAAATAATATAAGTGAGATAGCAGCCATTAAATCCACATATAAAAAGTACAAAAGCAAGAGAACTTAGCTTTTATTAAACATAGGCAAATCCAACCAAGTTTGGTACTTCCACGTACCACCCGACCATAGACATGGTTGAACCAAATCTTTCTTTCATCCAATCACCCCCATGCCATATTCCAAGAATGAATGTGGGATCTCATGGAAAGACCAATCCAAAAACAACCAAGGTAATGCAGAGGTTAAACCACATCCACTCTCACTAATCCGTGATCACACCAAAATCGTTGCTCCGATCAAAAAACCGAACGAAACTTGGAATTCCATCAGGAATCCATCACTATCCTTAAGAAATTTTTCATCTCCTTGTCTCTCAGGCTTTACCGCAATCTAATCTTGGATCACTAGGCCCTAAACCGAGACAGCTCCCTAAGGCTTTACCATGTATCCCATCAAAACCGATCAAGGGATTCCTAGGCCTTTGGTAATGAACCTTGAGACCACCTCCGCCTCGGATTCTAAAATCCATCCTGCAGTTCCAAAGCTGAAAACTAAGATCAACATCCCAACACACCATGTCATCTAGAAAAAGGCAAGGCTATGCTGAAAAATGTCGTCATAACCCAGCAAAACCATGCCACTTATAGCAAGAGAACCATACACCAACATCCAAAGCCATGCATGTCAAAACCAGCTAGGAAATCACACATGCAATATGTTACCTGCAAGTATTCTTGTTGAAGTTGTTTGATCTTGCTCCTCCTTTCTTTCTCCTTGCTTTCCTTCCTTCCCTTTGCTTGATTTTCCTTTATTTCTCCAAAGCTAGAGTGCTCCAAGAAAACTCTAAGTGTCCAAGAGTGTGAGAGAGAGAGAAAATAATGAGAGAGCTCCAAAAATGAACTGACTAAGCTTTCCAAGTGATCCTCAGAAGCCTTTTTATTAGTGAAGCCTATATTTTCTTCAATATCCATTATTTTCCTTCATTTTCCTCCTCACATGCAACTTGTGACCTTTCACCTTCCCTTTTCTCCTATTTTCCTTTATTTTCATAAATAAATTTGCCAAAAATGCCTTTTGCCTTTTTAATGCCTTTGCCTTTTCCTTTAGCCAAAAACACATCCAGTGATGCCCACTAGGATATCTTTGCCCAACATTCAACGTGGAATACATGTCCCTTAACCCTAGTCTTATTTTACCTTTATTAAATTTTATTACATGGAATTTTCACCAGGGTTTTTACAAATAAGATGGCTCATATGTTGAAGGTTTTCCAAGAAAATACAAAATCTTGACATTCAAAGCAATGAAGAAGATGATCAAGCCCAAAATCCCTAACAGTAAAAAAAATAATCACAATCGTGATATTTTTATCCTTAGATTATGAGTGCAGTATTCATAAATATGCACGTACTGCTTTTTTATTTAACTAGAGGAGTTGGAAACTAGGTTGATTTCACACTCACATGACACAAGTTTAATTAAGACCACTACCACTATACATTTAGGTGCCTACGCATGCCCCTTCAGCAAATAGATGTTCATTGGGGGGGTTTGAACCTTGAATGTCATAGTACATAACACTTCATATCGCAATGATTTCCCTAGAGACTCAGATTTGCACATAGTTGTTATAGGTCTCTTGATACTGAAGTTTTTGTCAATTCTAAGATTGGTTATTTTGAAAAGAATTATTATGTTTTAGGACCTCTTTTAAAACCTAGACATGATATTATGTCTCTAGGTTGGTTTCCCCATTGGAAAACTAGAAATATGATTTTGTAATTATCTTTTGATCAATAATATATGATAGTCTAACTTCCTCCCCACCCCAAATAAAAAATAAAAATAAAAATAAAAATAACATCATTTTTTGAAAAGTAAATAAATTTTATATTACATATACCTTCAAATATAATTAGCCCATAGATGTAGAGTAGTTGGTGAATGCGAACATTCTTAAGGCACTTATCCCATGATGGTGATTGGTTCAAAACCTCATAGGTAATCCCATTGCATATGCTTTAAAAAAAATAATTTAGTGATTTTTACAATATTTATAAAATGAATATTGAAATTATGATATTCCATTGTATAATAATATAAATATTAATAGTGTTCCATAAATATAAATAATAATATTATGATTAATATAAGTGGTCATACCCTTTTGTTGATAACTCTTTTTTTGAACAAAGTAAGAATTTGTATTAGTTCAAGCAATTTATAACAATCTTGTATCTATTGGCCTATTACTTTCAAAATCGGACTAGTAGCATAAGAATAAGACTTTTGTTAAAATTATCATTTCAATTGTCATATGGTGTTTATATAAGAAACTAAATTTGGGTTTGCTTCAAGGGTTAGCTCAATTGGTCAAGTCCTCATTGTTGAAGTACCTTTGTTATTGAGAGGTCATGGGTTCAACTTTTTTGACATCCTTAAGATCAAGCTTTGGGGTTGAGCTAGAAGAAAGTGAACCCTTTGGGTGGATCTTCTTGTACAAATACTCTGTGGGCATTGTGGTCACTGATATTCAAGGTTTGTGAACCACGTTACTATAACAAAAAAACAACAACAACAACAAATTCCAAGCCTATCAAAAAAACTAGTAATTAAAATAAAACTTAAACTAGCCTCAAGGCCAACAACTTAAACTGACCTCAAGGCCAACATGCCTGCTTAAATGCAAAATACTCAGAACTAATATCATCATTTAAACAATAGGGAAGTGCACCTAGGTGAGTGTAGGATCAAATATGAAATTTTCTTGGGAAGCATAAAGACTTTGTTTTCTACTTTAGTTAGTTGCATTTGCAAGGCATCCATGTTGAGCAATATCTCTTGTTGAACCTCATTACAGTCTACCAAAACTTTGCCACACTATAGTTTTTATTTGCTAGTAGATGCCCATTGTCTACATGTATTGAGTTTCCCGGGAGTGGGTGTTCCTTATGTTTGGAATCCATTTCCCTATGTTCTCTTTGACCTCAATATATAAAAAGGAACCATTATTCAACTTTAGCTTCTTGCTCGGCCATATCCATCCCTCTCTAATTGCACAAGAAGTATGTTCCCAGTAACAAGTGATTGAAGCTTTTGCATTGACTTGGCCCATGAGTTGGGAAGCACCCTCCTTCCTCAACTTCCACAATGAATGCGAGAGGAGACATTATGAAGCACGGTGAAATTTAGGACAAAGACAAAAAAAGATATTAAAAATACTAGCAAACAGAGAACTCATAGTAACCCAACAATCCTAACCTACATACAATCTCTTAACAAGAACACATTGAATATAAAGAAAGTGAATACATGCCCTATCGCTAATCACGAGACAAGATTCTAAAAGATTAAGAAATATGTGGAGAAGGGGTAAATTCAAGATGGCAAAGCCTAATCACGAGACAACATTCTAAAAGATCAAGAAATATATGGAGAAGGGGTAAATTCAATATGACAAAGCCTAGGTTCTATCTAAAGGATGGGTTCAACGGGAACGTCTACTAGATTGGTGGATATTGGAAAAAAACTATGAAAATGCAAAGTAACTTACCTGAATGAGGTGTGGAGCAAGCTCTCTCTCCAAAATGGTTGAGCTTTTAAGAGCATCCAGTCATAATTTTGAAGTGATTTCTATCTTGGTTCTTGAGTGCTCCTAGGCCAGGTCACAATAATGGTCATGTGCATGAATGATCATCAAAGGATGCAAGTAGTATTTGAAGTGACTACACATAATTTCCTTTGTCGTTCAACTGACACAGAGATATTCTTTTTGAACCATCTATCCCTGCCTCACGGTCATCAGAGATGGTGACTACACGGGAGGCATCATCAGAGATGGTGACTACACGGGAGGCATCTTCGTGTAGAATAATCGTGATATTCTTTCGTTGTGATTTTTTTTATAATTATTTATTTACCAATATGTTATTAATTTCAATTTTAAAATAGGAAACAAATTTATCAAAAATATTTTTTCCCTTTTGTAATATTAACACAAAGTACATGTTTTCAATAAATCATGATATATATAGATATGGCATTTAATAAATTAATTATCTAAGCGAATCTAAGTTAATATTATTTTAGTTAAATATAAATAAAGCTTTATTTATAAACCAAGATAATTATTATTTATGATACGGAAAGAAAGTTGAATAATATATTATAACTAGAACTTAAAGGGCTTACAATGTTATGGTTATCATGGGATTGGGTTTTCTCTAAGATGGCTTGGTTTGGAAGTTATTAATTGGATAATAAGTTGTATTAAATTAATCAATTTCTTTGTTTTGGCTAATGTCAGTTTGTCTGGTTTTTTTCAAAGGAGAAAGAGGACCGAGGAAAGGTTGTTCTCTATTTCTTTTGTTGTTTTTGTTAATTGTTGAAGGCTTGAGTACACTCATTAAGATATTGGTTGATGAAGGGAGACTAGAAGGTGTATTGATAGCAAATGCGCTGAGAATTACTCAACTTCTCTTTGTAGATGATATCATTTTGTTTGGGAAAGGATCTCTACTTGAATGGAAAGTGTTTAAAGAAGCATTGGATTTGTTCTGCAATGCCATGAATATGGTTTTTGGTAATCATAAGTCTCAATTTATGGAAGTTCGTTGGTCTGATGAAGAGATTTTTTAGTTAAATCAGATCTTTCATTTTGAAGTCAAGTCTATAGAAGAAGTTTTAAGTATTTGGGCTTCTTCATTAAGCCCAATTGTTATTCCTTTAATGATTGGATATGGCTGCTTCAGAAAGTGGAAAAAAGAATTGCAAATTGGTGTCATAGATGGCTAACGTTAAGAGGTCGATTCATTTTGATTAAATATGTTTTGGAAAACATTTATGTGTATTGGTTATCTATGGCAAAGATTCCTAAAGCTAATTTGGAAAATATTTGTAGGAGGATGTTTAGTTTTTTATGGACTAGTAGCAAAGTGAAAGAAGGTATTCACCTAGTTAAATGGAGTGGGCTTGCTAAGCCTAAAAATAAGGCAGGGTGGGGATTTAAAAATTTATTTCCTTTTGGTAGAGATTTACTAGCTTAAGGCTTGTAGAGGTGTTTGATGATTCCTGGTCTTTGGCATGATGTTATTCATAGAAAATATTTGAAACAAAAATCAGTAGTGGATTGGTTTAGAGATAGGAGAAAGCATTTCAAAGGGGTTTCTAACTGTTGGAAGTCTCTTTATTCTTCTCTTCATATTGTTTCTGATTGGATTGTGTGGCATCCAGGTAATGGTTGGGAGATTCGTCTTGGCGTAAATCCTTTAGTGGGGGCACAATTGTACTTTAAGCTATCTTTGGGTATTCTCTCGGAGCTCCATGCAAAAGGAATTTTCTTTCTAGCTTAGGTTGTTTCAAATGATTATGGAAGTGGGCTTAATTTCAAATGGAAATATGTGGATCAACTCGACCTTTGAAAGGATTTAAAATGTGAATGGGATGTCTTTGTATTGGGTCTTAATCACTCTAGTTTTGTGATGTCATATTTTGATGATCCTTTAGTTTGGTCATGGGATGTTAAAGGAGGGAAGGTATCGACAAAGCTAGAGTATGAGGTCCAATTCAATGAGGACTTTGTCGATGGTTTTAAATAATGGCTTGCTGAGATCTAGAAGTGGAAGGTTCCTTTGAGAATTCAATTGTTTTATTGGCTTTTGGTTGAGAATAGAGTGTTAACCTCAAACAATTTATTAAAACGAGGGGTTGTTGGTCCAAATAGATGTGTTCTACGTGGAGTTGAGGAAGAAATTGTTAACCATTTAATGGTTGATTGTCCCTTTACTAAAAAAGTATGGAGATTTGTTCTTAAAAAAAATTAGATTCAAGAGGTATGGGGAATTGATCAATTTCCTATATGTTTTCAAAATTGGATTAAGGTGATGAGTGATTGGAAAGCAATTACATGCTTCATCAGTTGGGAAGTTTAGAGGTTTCAAAATTTAATTATCTTTGAAGGTCACTAGTTGTCTATTGACAAGGTTTTCTTGGAGGTATTGTAGGATATGGGGGAGATTGATAAAGAAAAGAGTAATCTGGTTCCGAGAATAGCTCATCCTCTGTTATTAGAGAGTCATACTGCAATTGTTTTTATCTTATGGTGCAACTCAGGAAGGGCGGTTTAGATGTGGCATTGGTGTTGTTCTAAAATGTCGAGTGTTGGGAATTTACAGCTTAAAATTGAACTGTGGGCAGGGGACCAATACTCGGGGTGAGCTTTTGGCTTTATGGTGTATTTTGTTCTTTGCTCATTTTAAGCAGATCTCAAGTTTACAATTAGTGGGAGACTTGAAAGTTATATTGGATTGGTTCTCTTTTAAGAATAATATGACACTGGTCTCTTTACAACTATGGATGGATCGTATTCGTTAGTTAAGTGTAAAGTTTCAGGAGTTGAAAATTTAACACATTTACAAGGAATACAACAGGGGAGTTGATCTGCTTTCCAAATAAGTGTTGGATTTACAGGAAGGAAAAATATACTTTGCAAAGGGGCGGGTGATTCAGTTGAGCACTTTGAATGTCTATCTATAATTTAATTTGAGATGTTGGTGTTATGATCTGATAAATTCCTTGTCAAGAATAACGAAGAAATTTGTTTTTTTATAAGAGCTTAATAATTTATTTTATTGAATTTAGAAATTAAAAATGATCGATTAATTAGTTGGTATTGATTAGCTGATATTAAGATATTATATTCAGCATTGTAATGTTATTTTTATATTATCTAATATAAGAAAAATTTTTGTTTGATTGAAATAAATGTTATGATTATCATTAACACCAAAAAAAAATATTTGAAATTGTAATTCTCAATACAACATTGTCATATTTTCATTTTTACGGTCGTTGTCTTTGATTTTTTTATATTTAAATTCATTATTTTGAAAAAAAATCCTATTGGTGGATTGAAAGTTAGTTATATATTATGGACCAATATTAATTTACATGGCCTAAAAAAGGGTTTTCAAATTTTCAAGTTATTTAAAAATAAAGTTTAAAATAAATAAGCCGAGTCCGCACATTGTTGTTTAGTATTTGTTTGTTGTTTTTATTATGTAAA
>APFE031634400.1:44750-65994 GCA_000404065.3 Pinus taeda
TTATGTTGAGTAGTAAAATTATTTTTATGTTAAATGGAATGAGAAGTAAATTAATTTTTATATTGATTTTATGTATAAAATTATTGCTATAAATTTATTTTCTTTTGGTAAATTAAGGTTTTATTCATTCATCAAAAAAGAAGTACATCGGTATTAAAATATAGATAGTCTTACTCTGACTAGGTTCGTTGACTATTGCTAGTAGCATATGGGTAATAAATAAAAGTACAACTAGAGACAATTCACAAATTAGTATGCCAAAAGCACCAAAAGACAACTAAAACGAGTAGAACACTTGTAACCATGCCCAATCATCAGAAGTAATAGAGGTAGGATCATTTGGTCCAGTCCCTAGAGGAGGAGGGGAGTGGTATGTGCACTGGACATGCTGCTCGAAATGAGTCATCCATGTTTCCACATTTTCCACCTTTTCAGATAACAAAGTCTGACTGTGCCATACCACCATGATCCTCTCCCGAACATGGAATTGGAAGTAATGCAATTGGTTGAGTGTAACAATGACAGCTTCATCTTCTTCCTTCCTAGCCTTATCGTGAATTTCCAATCGATCCATAACAGACTAGACCAGGTCTCGTCAATCCTCAGGGCAACGTTGCTAACCAGCAACCCTTGCACACCCCAACCAATGCGTTATGCCTCAACCACCAGCTCTTCTACCCCGCGTCACATTTCCATTCTTCCCAATCTGTGTTGCTCGCCCACCTCGACCTGCTCTCGAGCCGACCCTGCCACCACAGGTCCCCGAGACCGCCCGACCCGTGCTACCAGTGGTTCTAATTCCCCATGCAGAATGCTCACGCACATGGTCTGCCACTGCCACCTTCAAATTCTTACGGCACCCTCCCTAGCTGGTTGAAATTCCCCTCTTCTACGGTTTGGAGCGGGATTTACATGGCATGGGGTGCATTATGAAAGCCTAGGAAAACTCTTCAGAGACAAGAACACTGGCAAACAACGTTACTGCCCACCGCACCAAAACATGCAGCAAAGCAATATACAACGTTGAAGTATCCAAAAGACTTCAACGACGAGGAACTTCCGACTCACTACCTCCAGCTCAGGGAATTAAAAATGAGACCACATCTCGGAAACACACCAAGCAGAGGAAAGTCTTTTTTACGCCTATGTCAGAGGAGGCGACATGAAGCAAAGACGCAGGTCAGGCGATAGGACATCCAACCACCAACCCACTAGGCACGAACCCCACCTAATAACTAGTTGTCGTAGACACCTTAGGACAATCCCCCCCCTTCCCCAACCAACTCCAATAACTATTCACTTGACAGTGGATCACTGGAGTCCACAAAAATGCCACGAAAATAAGAGACCCGAGAAGAAGTTTGATTGACAAGATAAACAGACGTCCTCACGAACACAGAAAGGATTGAGGAAGCGAATTAACTAACGGCACACCTAAGGGATCGAGGGACGACCTGATAACCAGACACAATTCACTTAAACCTATGAAAAAAGAAGGAAACCACACACAGGGAAGGGAACTTATCGTTTTTATAACCCGAAAACTAAGGAGGAGACGACAGAGACGAAATCACCACCATTCCCAAATAAGCCACCGTCCAGAGAAACCTATGAGAACACCAGCGCTCAATCCTCAAACAGCTAACCATGAAATTGTCATAGCATAATACCAAACCTGGAGATCGACAGTGGTCATATACTAACAACCCTCACCCACTCTCAATCCCGAAGTGACCGATTGAAAACTCGCATGTTGCACTGTTAATTCCCCCGTACTAACGCAATGGGAGGACGAGGTGATCGGCCTTCGCACCATATGCTAGATGTTTATTGTCATAACCCACGCGTCTAGGTATCCTTGATGTTCATCACCCCCATCGGGGATATTGTTATAAACTATTGTTATTGTTTTGTCAATAGAATTTTAAAATCTCTAGATTATAAATAAACTAAATTGAAATAATAAAATATTTTTAAGCTAATTTTATAACTATGAATATTACCAGCCTAGATCTGTCTTAACTCTGGATCTACCAAAAGCTGAGAGGTATCAACTTTCTTGAGATGCCAAGCTCTTTTAAAGTGAAAAGAGATTTGATCCCTCTAGGCGCTTGGTAAATACTGAGTGAAGGATCTAAGTTGGTTTATTAATTATAATTTAAAATATAAATATAACTATAATTTATATTTATTTTGATTTTTACCAAGTCAAATGTAAAGAATTTAAAGTTACTTATGAACCTCAAAATTAAAAAAAAAAAAAAAAAATGAATGAGGGGGAATCTTGGATAAAGTATAATACTACAATATTTACTATCACCCTCACTCAATAAAAAGTGGAAGGATGGGGGAAAAACTTATTAAAATGTAATATTATTACATTTTATTTAATATTTCCCTTCACATCCCTAAATATTACATTTTACTCAATATTTCCCCTCACCCCCTAATTTAATAGTTGAGTTTGTTTACTTTCAAGCTTCAAATATAAAGAAAAATTATAATAAGAAGTAGACCATTGAAGGGAAATATTAATAAAATGTAAATTATAATATTAATTACCTCAAATATATCATAGTAAAAAGTGATGGAGGAGCCAAAAATTACTAAGATAAAATATAATAATTACATTTTTCCTAATATTTCCCCCACTTTTGAACCATGGGTTGTTTCTTTTTTAATTACTTAATTTTTATAAGGTTATTTTTATTTTATTTTCACCGAGTTAAAATGTTTACATTACATTACATTACACATTTCTAACATACTATAGACATTAGATTTAAGCTCAATGAATGAATTACATCTATCCTCATACTAAAAAGTAATTTTAATTTTTTTTTAATTGCAATTACTTTATCTCACTATGTAAAGTTTGATGTAAAATATAGATTTAAGCTCAATGAAGGAATTACATCTATCCTTATCCTCATACTAAAAAGTAATTTTTAATTTTTTTTAATTGCAATTACTTTATCTCACTATGTAAAGTTTGATGTAAAATATAGGTGAAAATTAAAGTATTTTATTTATAGCAAACATTTATTTTTACGTGACAACATCTCCCTCATGTACTAGCTGTAGAGAGCTCCTCTCGGCCCAATTATGAAACTTATAAGCATATCATAATTATCATTTTTTAAATATAAATTAAATACTTAAAAAAACATAAAGGGAAAGTTGATTATCAAAACTTATGAATATTTTAATTATGAAAATTAAAAATTACTTTATTATGAAACTTATGTAAGTATAATTTATTAATATTTAGAGATTAAAGAAGAAAGTATAATAATTTATAGTAAATTCTCAGTGTACTTATACAAAAAAAAATAAAAAATTAATGAAATGTATAATTTAATCAAATTTTATAAATATAAATTGATTAAAATTGGTTTTTCATTTTATAAAATTTAAAAATAATCAAAAATATTTGAAATTTAAATCATATATCAATTTGCATAAATTTATAATTTATTTTATTTTATTAATATAAATTAATTTACAAAAATAAAATGGGTTTAAAATTGGGCTCATTTTAATTAAATTTAAAATATTATTTTAAAATATTAAATTAATTATTTTAAAGGAGAATGCGGTAAAGGTTTAGTATTAATAAACAGATTAGGGGCCAAAAACCTACATAGATTTTCTTTAAAAAAAAAAAAAATTGTGAACTCTAATGTTGTTATCCCAACTTATACTAAAAACATTACTGGTGTAAACTCTACAGAAAATTCCAAGTATTAAGCAAAAATTATGTAACAACATAGGGAAACGTATTTGCACGAGACGCTACTTAGAATCTCGAGCCCCAAAACTCAGCAATGATTATAGATATCAGCATCATTCCCTCTGAGACAACGAGTTATTTTCCTTCCATCAAGGCATTGGGAGCTTCACCTCCCGAAATCAGTTGTGCGCTTTGAGACCTTGAGACTTCCATAACAGACGAATAAAGAGAGAGCACTTCCTCATCGAGGTTGTCCATTGCTTGTTCAATTTTGCCTGATGTCTAAGTAGTTTTTCTTCCAAAAAGAGTTGGAACACCTTCTACTGCCTTTCTACCATGTCTTCAAGCTTATTAATGGAGAGTAAAAGAGCTTGAGAAGCATACAAAAGCCTGTCAAGAACAAGGTTGGCGTCAACATTATCCGAGAAGGTAGGAGAATCTTCCATTACAAACCAAATACCAAACACCAAACTATATAACCCACTAGAGAGGAAATTACCAACTTCAAAACCGGGATGAGATGGAAACACATGAATTCTCTAAAGGACCAAGGTATTCGATATATAGGCGAAGTCTTGACCATTCCACGAGCCAAACTATAAAAATAAATCCAGAGCCATTTCCAAAGTATCATCCAGACAAAGAATTGACAATTGAGGAATGGCGTCGGATGACTTACTTAACTCCATTCTTCTTCTCAAGAGCCTGGATTCTGAGTTGAGATGATCCACCCCATATCCGACTAGAGGGAGAATAAATAGATATGACACTCTGCCCTTAATTTAAGTGAAAAGGCATACCACTTCCATGCCCATATAAATAACCGAGGAGGGAGTGTAAAGTTCATGGTCGAAAATGAAGAAGTCATTGGAACCCGACACCCATCCTCTACTAGAAACAAACCACTTTGCAAGAGTATATTAAGAGAGTTGGCCACGTTTCGAATTCATCAAGTTTCTCATGGTTATGTGAATCATATAACCAATTATTAATACTTAGAATGCCCGTTGAGACAATATATTAAGGACGAAAAGCACCCCCTCTTATCTGACTAAAAATTAAACCTTCGATTATCATTTAGGAATTGGGGAGATGCTAAAAAAATGTCCACTTCCAAACTCCCTTGCTTCGTAGTGGAGCATTTTCTGGCTAAAATGTCAGATGTCAAATTCAAATATAGAATTCCAGATTTTCAAAATGAGAAGCATAAATGAGAACCATTTGATTCATGGATGGGAATCTTGACATATTATTTCCATGGCCTTCATCATTCATCGAATGATGAGCATTGAATCTCCAAAACCTAATAGATTTGAAATTTTATTTTCATTGTTCAATTCTAGACCTTTCCATAATGCAAGATATATACCGGAAAATCATTGGTCATTGTACCAAGGCCAGGCATATTGCGTCATTCTTTTTCCATCAGGTCTATATGGAACCCCTCCCTTTCCGTCCTCCTTAAAATATTTGAAATTTTAATCATATGTGAAATTTCTATTTAATTTTTTATCTTAAATATAATTGGAAAAAACACAACAATTCAAAATATCTTGACATATACAAAAGTCTAAATCTTCATTCATTTAATGAATGTAGATGGAAGTAAATCCAAAAAAATATTATGGTTCATATGGAAGTACATCCAATCCAAAAATGTATAGTGGTCATTGATCTAGTCAATCTAGAATGAAGTAAAAAATTTAAATAAACATAAGGAACTTGAATTACGTATTAAAAAAGAAATGTTCAATGACTATAAATCCTAAGAACTTGGGTTAATAGTACCCAAAAAAATCACTATAGATATATATAAATATCTATATAATTTTTTTAAATACATCCTAGAGGTTTGGTGTAATAGCCCCTATTTGATTTTTCATGTAAGTAAAATAATACCAAAGGTCATGGGACACATATTCCAAGCTAAATGTTGGGAAAGCATTATAGTGGGCATCACTTGTGGATTAATTAATGGCTATGGAAATTGGCTAAGGAAAAGAGGAAATAATTGACGTTTAAATATGAAAAAAAAAAAAAATGAAAAGGAAGGTGAAGAGGCACAAATTTGCATGCAAGGGAAATTAGAGGAAAAATGAAGGAAAATGGAGAAAATGAGACATCAATGATAAAAAGACATCAGAGAATCAAGTCATAGCTTTTATTAGTTCAGTTTTTGTTCTCTCTTTTTATTATCTCTCGCATACACTCTTGCACACTTAGAGCATTCTTAGAGCACTCTAGTATTCACTTGGATTTGGAGAAAGCAACCAAAGGAAAGCAAGGAAGCACAAGGGAACAATTGGATTAGTGGCTACAACAGATTTAGTTTGCAAGTAATAGGTTGCATGTGACATTTCCTTGCTGATTTTTGGATGCATCGTATATACATGTGGTTTCTTGGTTATATGTTGTCATTAGCATAGAAATTTTTCTGGATTGACAATGGTTTCAAGCTTGCCTTGCCATTTCTTGGATAGTCATGGTGTTGTGGGTTTCCCACTTGTTTTTCTTATCGGTTCTCAGGTTTTCTATGGTTGTGGGTTGGAACAAACACTCTGGAGCCCTGAACAACTAGGTTGAGTTACCAGTTTCTAGAGCCTGCAGGTTGGGACAAATGCTTTGGAGCCGTGGATTGGAACAAACGCTTTGGAGCCCTGAATTAGTTGTGGATTGAGTTACTATTTCCTAGAGCCCTTGACAGCTTGGGTAGAGATTGATCTTGTTGATGTTAGTGATTTTTGGACCATATAGTTGATATCATTGTGGTTGAGGGTTGAGGTGGTTTGGCCTCTAGAAGCCCTAGTTGGTTTTGTTTTGGTTTAACCAATATGATCCTACATTCATGCTTGGAATATGGCGTGTGGGTGATTGGTTAAAAGAGAGACTTAGTTCAACCCAATCTATGTTCGGGTGATACATGGAAGTCTCTGACTTGGTTGGAATTTTCATATATTAATATGAGCTACTTTTCTATTGTGATCTATAAGAACTTGCACTTGTTATCATGTTGATTTTATGGTTGATTTGTTATGGTCTCTATTTTGGTTATATATATGGTTATATGATGAGCTTTAGCTATGGCTCTTTTCTTGATTACTTAAGTACTTGATGGTTGGTGAATACATGGGATGACAAGTGTTATTGCAGCTATCTAGAGAGGGCTTGGACCTTTCTTGATGATTCTCAAATTAATTTCAGACATTTTTTATCATATATGCATTCATGACCTGTAGCTTTCATGTTTACCATATGTTTGCAAAATGTTTATTGTGTACTAGGTATGTCCTAGTTAAGATCTTGCTCAAGTTTTGTTTGTCTAGTATTGTCATCATATTAATCATTGTTTTGGAAAGTTGCAGGCAGTTATGGGTAGTGGTCTGGAGACTTTCCTGAAAAAATGGCATAGATGTCATGAACTCATGCACCTAACTAAGAAATTTGGATCATAATCGTTGGTGAGTAGGCTTATGAGTATGGTTATAGCTTTCCAACAACATGCATGCAGTGTCATGGGAGCGGTTGCAAGGTAAACTATCTGGAAAAAAAGTTCCAACTCAGGCATTGATCACCCGGGGTGGTTTGCAAGCTCCTGAGTGGTCTATAGTTCCTGATGGATGTTAGTTTGTTTTCAGTTTGTAGGCTCCACTTCCATAATTGGAACTTGGAGGTCGGCTCATATCATAGTGACACTCAACTCATGTTTACCCTAGAGAGCTTGTAAAAGTGGGTAAATGTGGGGTGAGGTGTTTACAGGGCGATATTAGGGCTTCCAGGTTCAAACACTTGGATTGGATGGGCTAAATGTGATTGTTATGCATGCATGCTAGTTATCAATGTGTTATTGTGCATGCATTGTGAGGGTTATAATTGCAGTTTTGTGTCATCATGCATGATGATTGAGATGATGTTGGTATGTTATGATGTTGATGTTGAGATGTTTATATGATTATGTGTTTTTATCTTGTTAATATGGATTGATTATGCAGACGAGATAGCCTCCCCTGAAATACACTAAGGTATGTTTTGATTATATCTATATTGATTTATCTAACATGACATGTTCGCAGGAGATAGAAGGTCAAAGATGACAAGTAGGATGGTGGACTACATTTCATGTGACTCTCGTTACAGTTCAGTTAGGCAACAAGAAGAAGAGTATTATCCTAATTTAGCAGACACAATAAGAAGTTTGAAGGAAAAAATAAGAAGTTGTAAGGCAGATAATAGCAATTTGGTTGATACATGAGAAAGACTTGTCAAAGATCAAGAAAAGAAAGTAGAGGTTAATGCAGTTGTGCTTAAGATCCTTTCATATTTGTAGAGGCGGGGACAGCTAAGGATCATTCATGGACAGGTAGAAAGGACTAATGGGGTATATGGCAACAAGACTCATGGTGGACACAGGTTGGAGAGTGATAACACATTTAGAGGTTGAAGATATTTGGATACACCTAACAGACAGGCTAGCACTCATGGATTCTATTCTAGTTTTAGTCTTGAGAGACATCATCATCATTATTGTCAACCTCCTTATAAGAGGAGTGAGAAGCATGTCTTTCTAGAGGAGTTCAAGAAAGCCAAGCCTCCTACTTTTGATGGGGATGTGAAGAAACCAGAATATGTAGAAGCATGGTTACTTGGGATGAGGAATTATTTGGATTGCATGATTGATCAGAGAATATGAAAGCCAAGATGGTGATCTTCAACCTCAAGGGAAGAGAATATATATGGTGGGAAGATGTGAAGCGTGTTAGAGGCATTAGGATAGAGGATTTGAGTTGGCATGAGTTTAAAAGACTCTTCAGGAATAAGTACTTGTTTGAGAGATATTATAATGTAAAGGCCAGGTAATTCTATGAGTTGAAGATGGGTTCCATGATAGATGAAGAGTACACGACCAAGTTTTTGGAATTTTTGAGGTAATTGCCTTACCTTAAGGATGAGAGGACAAAGGTCCAATGTTTCATCAGTGGATTGCCTTTAGCATTCAAGGATCAAATTGAGTATGATGAACCTCGGTCATTGGAAGAAGACATTGGGAAGTTGAAGCAATGTTATAAGCAATCTAAATGTAAGATTGAGCCTAAGCAGGATTGGAAAGGTAATGACAAGACTAAAGGAAAGTAGACTAAGAAGTGAGGAATACCTCAGGAAATAGGTGATAAGGGGAATGTAGCGCTTTACAAGAAGTTCAATGCAATTGACAGAAGGCATGGGTTTCAGCCTGAGAAGCATAACATAGGCGACGATAGCAAGCCTTTGTAGTGTTGGACTTGTGGTGGAGAGTATTACAAAAGAGATTGTTCATCACACTAGGGTGGATGACCTCAAATTTATAGTGCTCAGGAGGCACAGACAGTTGAAAATGTTTGGCAGAGTATTCCTCAGATCGATGCAGTGGTGGATAATAGGCAGGTTGATCATCAGGCATCCATTATTAAAATGGAAGGTAAGCTGTGTGATCAATTTGTTTCCATTTTGATTGATCCTGGATCAAATTATAGTTATATCAGTCCTTACCGGTGGATAAGTGTGGCTTGAATAAAGAAGTGCATGCAGAATCTTGGTTGGTGAAGTTGACTATAGGGACCAAGAAAAGATTTCAACATTGGGTGAGATCTTATGCATTTGAATTGAATGGTATGCCTACATTAGCACATTTAAATGTGCTTCCTTTGGGTTCATATAGTATCATGTTGGGCATGGATTGGTTGTACATTCACGGGACTAAAGTGGACTGCTATGAAAAGGATATTGAGTGCCTAGATGATGATGGAGAAAGGAGAATTTTGTAGCGTAAGAAGAAGCCTACACATGTAAGAATGGTTACAGCTATGCAAGCATAACGCAATTGCAAAAAGGGATGTATATTGTTTGAAATTCATATTTTCAGGAGTGGATCTTGCATGCAGGGTAGTATGGTGGCAGGTACCAACAATTGAACAGAGATTGCAGCAGCAGGGTGAAGGTGATAGGGATGAGGAGTATCACCTCACGACACATGGATGGTTAGATTTAGGAATAGGATTTACCTGCCAGATAACAGTGAACTCAAGAAGCTTATCTTGAGGGATTTTCATATCAATCCATACTCAGGTCACCCGAGATATCAAAAGACTTTGACAACAGTCAAGAAGTTCTATCATTGGTCGAATTTGAAGAAATAGGTGGTTGAGTTTGTTTCTAGATGTTTAAATTGTCAGAAGGTGAAAGCAGAGTGTAAGAATCTAGGTGGTTTTTTGTAGCCTATTCTGATTCTAGAATGGAAATGGGAGGTCAATTCCATGGACTTCATTACAGGTTTTTCGAGGACATCGAAGTAGCAAGATTCCATCATGGTTGTGGTTGACAAGTTGAGTAAGGTATCTCACTTCATTGCAGTGAAGTATACGAATTCAATTAGTGAGGTAGCTCATATATTTATCAGGGAGATAGTGAGGTTGCATGGTGTTCCCCATAAGATCATATGAAAGAGAGATGTCAAGTTCACTTATGGATTTTGGAAGGAGTTATTTACAGGTTTAGGGACAGAGTTATTTTTCATTACAATTTATCATCCACATATAGATGGACATATAAAAGAGGGTTAACATGATCCTTGAGGACATGTTGAGGATGTATATCATGCATCATCAGAAGAAGTGGGAAGAGTATCTTTCACTTGTATAGTTCACATATAATAATGGGTATCGAGAATCCTTGAAGATGAGTTCATTTGAGGTTATTTATGGGCGGAGTTGTAATACTCCTAGCAGCTTGAGTGATTCAGTGAATAGGGTTATGATTGGATTGGATATGTTGGCTGAGGTGGAACAGGAGATGCAAGTTATCAAGAGGAATATAAAGGTAGCACAGGACAAGCAGAAGGGATCAACATAGAGCATTCAAGGAGTTTCATGTCGGAGAAAATGTGTACTTGTGCATCAAGCCCAAGAGGAGCTCCTTGAGGATTGGGTCATGTGCCAAGTTGGCACCTCATTATTGTGGGCATTTTGATATCCTTGAGAGGATTGGACCAATGGCCTTCATACTTACATTGTCGTCAACAGTGAAATTCCATGATGTTTTCCATGTTTTGTTGCTTAAGAGATATGTACAAGAATTTGATCATGTTATTGATTGGTCTATATTGTAGGTGGAACTGGAGGGAGAATTCCATCAAAAACATCAGTGTATATTGCAGCAGAAAAAAATTAATGCTCTGGAACAAAGCAATAGAGCAAATTAAAGTAAAGTGGAAGCACTTTGGGCCAGATGAAGTTACATGGGAGATGGCTAATCAGATGCGAGCTTTATATCCTTCTTTTTTTGTTGGTTGAGAAAATGTGTTTGTCTTATGTGTTTTGATTTATGTTTATATATGCATGTGTATTGTAAATACTGCAATGAGTTGTGTTATAAAGCTCCAATAAACAGTGTGTTGTAAATATTGCATCGAATTGTGTTATAAAGCTCTAATACGCAGTATGGTGTTCATATTTTCAACAATTGATATGTTGTAAACGTTGCATCAAAGTTGTGTTATAAATCTCCATAGGTAGCGTTAGAGTCGGTTTTTTCAAGTCCTCCGTCAGAGATCAAAACTCTTTCTTGCATTTCATTTTTAGGTGTCTTGCTCGATTCACTCAATTGCATTTCACTAGGGACATGCCATAATCTGACGGAAAGGCTTTGTCTTTCATTTCCCTCATGTTTTGTACCTATTGGGTTAGGTCTCTTCATCAATATTTTAAAGTCACTTACAGTTATGTCTTAGTCTCTTGATCAGCAAAGGTCATTTTTAGTCACTAGGTCTAGGGTTTCATAAATTGGGTCGTCAGAATGTACAATAATGCCAGCAGGCCTAGGAAAGCTTCTAAATAAGTTTTCATTTCAATATTTTCATTATCATACGGATGGATTATGACTGTTATTCAAAACTCTGTTTTGAAGAAAAGTCGACGAGTAATATTTTCAAAACAATTTCAGTTCTTGAAATCTTCAGGCACAACCCTGGTCTCCTTTTCCAAATTCCATCACACCTATCCCTGCAAAAAATAGCCAAAAGATTCATCATTCATGCCAAAAAATCAAGGAAGAAACGAAAATACCAAGTTGTATTAATAGAGAAAAAGTGCCAATTTCAAAACATTACAAATTTGGGTTTTGAAGAACCAAAAATCAAATCAATGTCTTTAAAAGGTTTTGCCATAAGGATCAATGCTATTTGCAAGCCAAGATCAAAAACAAACCATTCAAAGTGATTTGGTTGAATGAATGCACCATTAAAGTGAAATAGGAGGAAGCTTGGCTGGCGCGACACACACAGTGGGTGGCGCGACGCACTGGAGGAGCACGACGCTCTGGGAGAAGTTTCCCAGTGTAAATTTGCATAGGCGCGATGCTCTGGGCAAGTGGCACGGCGCTCACAACCTATCATCCAAAACACGCCCGAAAATCCCCCAAATCAACATTGAATTGCTTAAATTTGCCAGGTAGGGTCGATATCCATGGCTTGGTGGTTTATGCTCCCAAACGTATGAATTATGCTTCCAAATGTATGAAGCAAAAAACCCCCAAACCCTACCTCACTAAATCCTCATGCCAATTGTTGTTAAGATTGCAAATCCATCACTGTGTTACCAAGGTTCCCATTTCATCCTATTTGTCCCTTTTTACTTCATTCCTTTCTCCCTTATACCTTTTCCCAAACAAAATCTATCCTAATTTCCCTAATCCTCTTCCATATTTCCCTAAGAAATCTATTCCCAAAAGTCCCAAATTCCTTACTATTTGTTCCCCTCCCTAACAGTCCCTGTTTCATTCGTTTTCCTCCTTGGTGGCAGAAATCAAACATACCACACATAGTGATCAGCAGTTAGTCTTTAAGGCAGTGTTCATAGCATCAAACATGTCATCTGGTCATTCATCTGATTATGAGGTGGAAACTCAAAGTGATTGACCTACGGCAGAACATGCACCCTGGAGGCCTCACAAAAGTGGCAGACATGTTAGAGAATAAACAATCACCCTCACATAATTGCAGGCTTGCCCTCTTGTCGTTTCTTGCTTTCAGTTTCAATCATGCTATGAATTTTGTGAGAAGGTGGCTAGTGTTCAATTCCATCGTGAGTTGGCTCGTCTTTTTGTGCTGCAGTTACATGGAGATCAAGTTACTTTGGCTGGTGTCACCTTTACACTTACACCAGAAACTCTCACTGGCCACCGGCATGCCTAACATTGGTGAACCATGGAATAAGAAGCAAAAGATTGACCGGCAACACTATGAGCCATATATTAAACCCGGTTTCTTGAGGCAGCTCAAGAGAGTGTTCCCGTTCCGATATCTCAAAGATGAATATGCTCCCTTAATGAAATTAATCATGAAGTATTTGAGTTGTGAAGGTCGCTTCTCACGTGTATCTGCTTATCATATTAGGTTGCTCATGCATTTCACTCGGGTACGCATGATGAACATCCCATTGTTCATATGCCAAAACATAGAAAGGATGACTGCCCTTGTGCAGAACAAGACCCCAGAACAGCAGTTTAGCAGCATTTACCATTTTGCTCTCATCAAGATTTTGGTGGTGCATCAACTTGAGTTACAGGGAATCACCTGGGAGGATTTCATCTCTCGTGATTTTTTCAGAGCTCCATCGGGACCTTCAAAGGTTAGATTTGAGACAGGTGGACCTTCTCAACAATATGAGTGCCATGAGACCATTAGTGTGCCCGTGTTCATCACATATCAGAGGGGCACTAGACATTTGTTTGCAGCAACAAAGCGAGTGTTATCTCCACCCAGGTGGAAGGGGCCTCGCTTCCGACATTAGCACCACAAGTACAGGACAAAGGTAAAGGGCCAATGCATGACGAGGGGCCTTTGGGTGAGCATGACACTGATTTCATTCTCATCGAGGATGATGATGCAGTTGTGGGCCAAAATGTCAAAGAAATCATGCAAGAACAGCAGACACAAATTCAGGATTTGTCTCGCAACTTAGAGAGGGCCAAGTGGATTATCAGATACCTTGAGCAACAGAACAAGCAACTTGAAGATCGGCAAGCTGAGATAGAGTTTCAACTGATCAAGGAAAATCGGCAGCACATCAAGGCAGCACAAGGCGAACCCGTGGAGAAAAAGGATGAGGACCGAGAGTTTGTTTTGGAAAAATTGAACATGCACTTAGAGGAACTGTTGGACAAGGCCGATAGGGACAATGCATTGCTGAGGCACATGGCTTTTCATTATAGGGTGCGGAACATGAGTTCTAGAGCAAGAATCAGGAGTCTCAAGGCAGCACTATTTGGGATCCATGTGGCTTTATGTTTTGATGGTGTGCTTCTCTTAGTAATTGTAAGTTGTTATGTGTATCATTTTCCTTCTCTCATCTTCTGCAATTGAACAAATGAAGTGTTAAAGTATAATCCATAGATTGTTATGCTCTGCTTTAAGTTTGTTTGATTTTCAATGTTTTAACCTGTTTAAGGAGAATCCTTGAAACTTTCTTGCTCTCCTTAGCTCCTCCTCAGTCTAAACTACCCATTCATTCTTTTTAAAAGCATCAAGACGATTTCCTTCCTTGCCCCAATCAGGCCTCTGCAAAAACTGTGCCTCATCCCCAAGCCCAGATTTGCCTTTCCCGATTCCAACAGAAAAACTCCTAAAAACTAAAATTAAACCCTTGTACTTCATATCTAGCCTAAAATTAGCCTTTGTTTCAGTCATCTCGAGCCTCATCGATTATCTTTGTCGAGTTTGACCCAGAGAGAGCCCTCTCCTGTCCTCGTAGGGCTAGCTACGAGGCTGAGTGTGGTATGATGTTATCTTGAATCCCGCCTTCCTTCAGCCTAAGGCAGATTTGAGCACTAACAGGTAGCATGTGTTTGTTGGTTATAAGTATCATTAAACATCGAGGACAATGTTCCCCCAAGGGGAGGGGTTTGTAAAACCCCCTGGTTGATTTTCCATGTAAATAAAATAAGAACAAGGTCATGGGACATGTATCCAAAGTTGAATGTTGGGAAAACATTATAATGGGCATCACTTGTTGATTAATTAATTTTATGGAAATTGGCAAAGGAAAAGAGGCAATAATTAATATTTAACTACGAGAAATAAAGGAAAATAGGAGAAAATGAAGGTGAAGAGACACAAATTTGCATGCAATGGAAATTAAAGGGAAAATGAAGGAAAATGACACATCAATGATAAAAAGGCATCAGAGAATTAGTTCACAACTTTTGTCAGTTTAGTTTTGGCTCTCTCCTTTCATTCTCTCTCTCATACACTCTTGCATACTTAGAGAATTCTTGGATCATTATTAGAGCACTTTAGTATTCACTTGCATTTGGAGAAAGAAATAAAAGAAAAGCAAGGAAGTGCAATGGGAACATTTGGATCAACAGCTACAGTAGGCTTACTTTGTAGGTAACAGGTTGCATTTGAGATTTCCTTGCTGATTTTTGGATGCATGGTATATGCATGTGGTTCCTTGGTTATGTGTTGTCATTTCCATGGAGAATTTCCTCGATTGGCATTGGTTTCAGCCTTGCCTTGTCATTTCCTAGATAGCCATGGTGTTGTCAATTTCCCACTTGTTTTTTTATTGGTTCTCAAGTTTCCTATGGCTATGGGTTGGAATAAATGCTTTGGAGCCCTAGAATAGTTGGGTTAAGTTACTATTTCCTTGAGCCTGCAAGTTGGGACAAACGCTCTAGAGCCTTATGGGTTGAGTTACTAGTCCCTGGAGCAGCAGGTTGGAACAAACGCTTTGGAGCCCTGAATTAGCTATGGGTTGAGTTGTTAATTCCTGGAGCCCTAGACAAACTGGGTAGAGACTGATCTGGTTGATGTTAGTGACTTATGGACCATATAGGTGAGATCACTGTGGTTGAGAGTTGAGGTGGTTTGGCCTCTGGAAGCCCTAGTTGGTTTTGTTTTGGTTAACCCATATGATCCCACGTTCATGCGTGGGTGATTAGCTAAAAGAGAGACTTGGTTCAACCCAATCTATGGTTGGGTGATATGTGGAAGTCCTTGACTTGGTTGACATTTTTATATGTTAATATGGGCTACTTTTCTATTGTGATCTATGAGCACTTGTATTGTTTATCATGTTGATTGTATGGTTGATTTTTTATGGTTTCTATTATGGTTATATGTTCGTTACGTATTTGGTTATATGATGAGATCTATTTATGGCTCTTGTCTTGATTTGTATGTACTAGATGGTTAATGAATGCATGGGCTAACAAGTGTTATTGCAGCTAGCTAGAGAAGGTTTGGAGTCTTCTCGACAACTCTCAAACGAATTTTAGAATATTATGGTCAGATATGCATTCATGACCTGTAGTTTTCATGTTTATCATATGTTTGACGAAATTTCTAATGTGTACTAGGCATGTCCTAGCCAAGATCTTGCTCAAGATTTGCTTGTCAAGTATTGTCATCATCTTAATCATGATTCTAGAAAGTTATAGGCAGTTTTGGGCAGTGGTCTAGAGGCTCGCCTAAAAAAGTGGCATAGATCTCGCAATCGCATACACCTCACTGAGAAATTTGGGTCATTACCACTGGTAGGCAGGCCTTTGAGTGTGCTTATAACCTCCCAACCACATGCATGCAGTTTTATGGGTGTGGTTGGAGGGTAAATTGTCTGAAAAAAGAGTTCCAGCACAAGGATTGATTACTAGGGGTGGTTTGCAAGCACCTGAGTGGCTTGTAGTTCCTGAGAGATATCAATTTATTGTCGGTTTGTAGGCCCCACTTCTATAACTAAAGCTTGTAGGTCTAGTCTTATCGTAATGGCACTCAACTCATGTTTACCTTGAAGAAACTGTAAAAATAGATAAATGTAGAATAAAGCATTTACATTTCAATTATGGAAAATAAAATAAACTTTATAACAACAAAAAAATATATATATATATAAAAAATTATAATCATATTTAAAATGTTACTAGACTCATATAATATGGATCATAACACCCAATTAATCTAGAGAGAAAAATGTTCTTACCTCATAAACATTAATTTGAAAACTCACATAATCAAAGATATATTATATTTCAACGAGTCTTTTCTTGGGAACAACCTTCAAACGTGGAAAATTGTTGAAACCTTTTGAGTCCATCTCGATATTCTACGAGCTTAAAGAAGTGTTCATACAATTCAATCTTTTCAACATCCTTTAGAATCACGTTAATGGCTTTTCTAAGAGTGTCAACCGGAAAGAACCTCCTATATCAGTTGTTCACTTCTGCATCTCATCCAAAAGAATTACATAAAAGGCCACAAATTTAAGCCCCTCTCTCAATCATGTCTCGAATATAAGCTTGAATCTGTGTGAGAAAAATCAGTCCCAGAAATACTCTCTATTAGACGTTTCAAGTCCAATTAAATTAAATTAAGTACAAAATGGAGACATTGCTACTTAGTATAGAAAATTAAAACCATAATAATAATAATATCTATTAAATTTTGAAAATTAAAATTAAAACTGCCCATCAATATTACTTGTTAAATAGTATTTTGTACCAAAGTTCAAGTCTCAAATCAATAACACTTCTGTAAATGTTAATCGAACCGTGTTAGATAATCATATTGTGTTAAATGACATCATTTTTATCTAATTTCATATTTAAAAATAGTATTTTACAGTAGAGTTCAAGTGCCCAATTAATAACACTTTTGTAAATGTTAATCGAAATGTGTGAGATAATTACATTGTGCTAGATGGCACCACTTTTATCTAATTTCACATTTAATTTAAAATTTAAATATAAATTTTAAAATGTAAATTTAAAAGTTTATTTTCTTTGTAAATTAAAAAGTGAAAAAATTAGAAATGAATATTATTATTTATAAATGAAAAACATATATACTTGTATTTATATGTTTTTATTTATATATATAAATATAATATATATATATATATATATATATAATATATATATTATATATAATATTATAATTTAATATTTTAAATTAAATTAACTAATATAAAAATATATTAAATTTAATAATATATTTATTTAATATTAAAAATCTTTAAATTCTATTAATTTAATAAAATTTAAAACTATATTTTTAATTAAATTTGAATAGTAAAATAACATTTATTTTTACAGCTATTTAAATTATAAAAAATTGAATTTATTTATTTAATATAAAATAATTTATTTTTAATAGTAAATATTCATAAAAGAAATATTTTCCCTTCTTAAATATTGTACGTATCTAGACACTTTAACATTATATTTACAAGATAATGTTATTACAAATAATAAGCCATGTCCATTAGCATCGGAGGTGTAAAAGTATAATAACAAGAGTTATACGTGATACACTTCTATTGCATACTCACGCAGTCGTCGCTAACATGGATATCAAATGATTAAAGGTTACATTACCTTGTGCATGTGTTAAATCAATTAGTCAATCCTACCTCCACCTAATTGCATTAAATCATGGTACAATGTATGACTATGTGACATTTCAAAATATTTTTAATTTTTTCAATTTTTAAAATAAAGATTTGATACCGTTAATTAAATACTATTTTATTTTAACAATTTAATTGTTATTTATGGTTGATGAACCTATGTTAATTTTTTTTTTTATCAAATTAATATTTTATATTTATTTTTATACTTATAATTAGAATTAAACCTATAAAAATAATCTATATCAATGGTTTCAACCATTTAAAAAATAGAGTTTTTAAATTTCAAAAATTTTCAAAACAATTTTAAATTTTTAGAAAAATCTAGTTTAATATAATAATTTTTAAAGAACTTTATTAAAAAAAAATTACAAAACAAAAGGTCAAAGTTTTTTTTACCATAAAACGAAAACAATATAACTTGTCTATCGACAGGGATAATAAATACAAGAGAAAAACTATATTAAAAAGGACATGATTATATGCTACTTTTTCAATGTATTAAATAAGAATCAATTATAAATTATATCAAGGATAATTATTTTAAAACTAATTTTTAAATCATCCTAGATCCATCTTAGCTCTGGATCTATCAAGTGTTGAGAAAGATCATATCTCTTTTCACTCTAAAAGAGGGTTGCACCTAAAGAGATTTGATCCCTCTCGGAGTTTGGTAGATATGGAGTTAAGATGGATCTAAGATGGTAGAATATATATATATTCTTTTTTTCTTTTGACATAATAATATCATTTGCAAAATCGTAGGTTGTCAAAACCTGAAGCCCAAAACCACCAACAATAATTGACTATTTTACCTCAATTTTATTTTAGTTATTAATTTTATTAATGTTTTTATTTTATTTTATTTTAATTTTATGTAATTTGACAGAGTCAAAATACTTGCAGGACATTACAACATCTCTTCCATACTGGGATGGAGAGTGCCTCTCCGCGTAATTAGAATACTTATGTTTATCTCAACTTTAAATTTATTAGGCATTTTAAAAGTTTAGAGTTCTAAAAAAAATGCAAAATTATTGAGTAGAAAATGATAAAAAAAAAAAAAAAAAAAAAAAAAAAAAATAAATATGTTTATTTAAATGTTGCATAAGGATTTTGCTTAAATTTTATCAAATTTATTTTAAAGAAAAACAAAATATGTAATTTTTATTTATCTATAAAATAATATTATGTTTTGCAAATGTGTGACGACATTCTAGTAGATACATGTCTCATGAAAATAATTAAAAAAAAAAAAAAACAGATTGTCTCCAAGGCGAAGTAGTGATGTCTTTCCTTCATATATTTAATTTTCAAAAACAATGATTATGCCATTTGTATAATTCCCACATACATCACCATATACAAAATTCATGATAAAGCTCGCAAAATATCATATTAATCAATGAACAAGACTAATTATCATTCAGTCCCAATTGTCAAGAAAATATTCTTGTTATTAGCCTTCTCTTGTCTCAATGATTTTAAATGTGTCTTGGTCCAATTCTAATCTAGTCTTCGAGAGGGTTCTGCTTTGGAGTTCATATGCCTATATAAATGATCAAATGAAATATGTGAAAAATAGTTGAGTCATTGGCTAAATTTTTTATAAATACGCAGAAAAGTGTAGTTCCTAATTCTTGTTGTTCCCTTCATCCAATTTATTACCACTTATGAATCCCCATATATATGTAAAAAGTTTATTCTTTTATTTATGGAAAATTGTAATAATAACTTAAGAAAAATATTTTTGCAAAATTATGTGTAGTTGTCTTAAGGTTTGTAAAGAAGGAATATAAATTGTGTTTGTAATGTAAATAATTCCACCTACCCCACCCATTAAGGGGGCCTTAAGCAGCTCCATAGAAAAAATATCATAGGGAATCTATTTGAATTGTTGTGTCTAGTTGTGGAGAGGTGGGGGAGGGGAAGCTTTTTGTAATCATATTGTTTGTAATTGCCACGTTGTAGAGAGTTAACTTGATGTCGGATGGCCCTTTGTCTTAAGCCCTAAGACACTATTAGAGGAAGATCTTTGTGTTGAACTTTATGGTTTGTTGATAGCCACTGTGCAAGCCTTTCCTCTATTGAGGGTCCTTCCAAGACATAGGATTGTCCTTCATGTTGTCTAATTTCCTTCCAAACTACTTGCACAAAAGGAAATCTTAAGAAAGGATGGTCCACTGATTCAGAATTTATTGAGTAAAGTGTAATGTCACACTCTGAGTAATCACTACAGGAGGTCGAATTAATAGCCTAATTGATTCCCATAGGCTATAGTCGGAAAAAGGGGATCACTTAATTTAATTGTTTAAATGTCATTTGGGTGAAAGAAAAAAGTGACATTGAATAATTAAATTTGAAAGGGGTGTAAAAGAGAAAACCCATGGTATTATTATGGACCATGGTATTCAAAAGAGAATTGGAGCTCATTTTTGGATTTATGCATTGGTTATTGATTTTGATAATTGTTTCTAGAGCTATTGTAGCTTGACAGTATGGGTGAGAACCCCATGTGAGAAGGATTAGTTTCAATAGTGAGAGATCCACCTTAGTTGATCTGATTAGATTGGTTTCAGTAGTGAAATTATATACCTTTGTTGATCCAAAGGAAGAACCACCTAGGTTGTTCAGGATTTAATGTGAAGAAGTCAGCTGATTTGTCAAAGGTCATGGAGCATGGAGATAGAGATGAGTTATCTAGTTCAACAGTTTCAGGTTTTTTTTTAGTAGATCGCATTCATCTATGGAGGCCAAATCAGTTGTGTATAGTTGAATATCTTGTGGAGGGAAAAATCATCTGAAGGAATCGAGTTAATATTGTTATTTTGGAGGCCATTCTCTTCATTCTAGAAGCCAAATTGCAATGGTGCCGAAATAATTTTTAGGTTCCCCAAAATACTAATTATTCATGTAAAACCACCAGTTTTGGTTCCTAAAATTTCGATGAATGTGTAGAAATTTAAATAATATAGCACTTATTCACAGAGATTATCCTGATTATACACTATTTGCGGAATGCATGCATAATACATAACCTCCTCTACCATTGATCATCAATTTGCGGAATTAAAAAAAC
>APFE031634401.1:0-19693 GCA_000404065.3 Pinus taeda
AGAGAGAGAGAAGGAGGACGAGGAGGAGAGAGGGATGGATAGAGGAGGATAGGGAGAGCTAGAGGGTGAGGGAGAGGGGGATGAAAAGTGGTAAAGACAAAGATATGTGGGCTGAGAGAGGGGGAAAGGGAGAGGGGGATTGGGAGGAGGAGGGGGAGAGAATAAGAAAGATGAAGGGAGAGAGAGGGGGGGATGGGTAGAGATACCGAGAGAGAGAAATGGAGAGGGGGGGTGAAGGGAAGAGAATTGGAGAGGGGAAGGGAGGGAGATGAGGATAGGGCGAGAGAGAGGGAGAGGGAGAAGAAGAGGGAGATAGTTTGAGAGAGAGGGCGGTAGGTGGGGGAGAGTCAGGGAGGGAGAGAGAATGAGAGGGAGAGAGGGAGAGGGAGAGAGGGAGCAAGAGAGATGGGGAGGGAGGGAGAGTGATATGGAGGGAAGGAGAGGGAGAAAGAGAGGGAGTGAAGGAAGGAGGAATCGTGGCTGAGGGGCATGGAGAGGAGAAGAGATAGGGAGAGAAGGAGGGTGAGGGGAAGAGAGAGAGACAGAGATGGAGATAGGTAATGAGAGAGAAATAATGAGAGAGAGATAGACAAAGAGAGAGAGGGAGAGAAATAGAGAGAGAGAGAGAGGCATGGGGAGTGAGATGGAGAGGGGGAGAGAGCACAAGAGGAGGATCGGGCTATGTCAAGAAAGGGGGCCTAGGAGGGGGGGAGGGAGAGGGAAATGGAGAGAATGGGAGAGAGGATGAAGGGAGGATAGGGAGAGAGAGGGAGAGAGCGAGAGAGAGAGGGAGAGAGCAAGAGAGGGAGAGGGAGAGAAAAGAGGTGGAGAAAGATTGGGAGGGAGAGGGAGGGAGGGGGAAGAAACTGGGATACTAGGATAGGGAGAGGGGGAGTAGGGGGAGAGAGAGAGCGAGAGAGGATATAACATCATAATATCATGGAAAATAATCGACATGGCATTATAAGAATACAAAATCATTATCCTTACATCTAAAATTTATAGTAATAAATACAAAATAAAATAAAATATCAAGTTTTACAACCAATGCAACACTTTTCCTAAACCATAATACGACCATGGAATGTTGAAATACATCGCTTAAGTGCTAATTCTATATGCATTTTCTTGTTTATTTCCAATTTCATGACCAACAAGAGGCTATTCCATACTCAAAAGAAGATCCCTCATCTGTTATCTTTCTTTTCAAGTATATTAAACATAAATTAAGCCATAGTAACATATCAATTCGCTAATAAGAAATTATCCTTCAATCAACCCTATTTTCCAAAATTATGAAAAGTTACTCATTGTTATGACTACGAGAGCATACTATCGATAAATAAATTCAAAAAATTATTATGCCAAAACAATCACGAACCATAGTAAAATCTAAGTTGAATATATCTTAGAAAATGACATTCCCAACTAATTTTCAAATTATAAAATTCATTTTTTATCTCTCTCACATACTCAATTAAATCATACTCTTTAAATTTACTAGATAACTATCATAATTTTAAAATATATACCTATATATCAAATTTAACTTCCAATATACTTATTAATTTAATATTAATACCATAATCTTAATTTCATGAACAATAATCATTACAAAATTATGTATTATAATTAGATTACATCCATTATTTTTTACTATTTATCATTCATAACACTAATATTTTAAAATTTCCATCAACACATTCGAAATCTTACTACTAAAATAAGTACTTCATGAATAGTATTAAACTTACTCATACTTATATCAAAATATTTGTTCACTTAAAATAAAATAAATATAAATTTATTTTACTTTTTACATAAAATATTGTCATAATTTTTTTTTTGAGAACTTAAAATGCCTCTAAAATTATATGTAATTTAACCAATAATCTACACCTTTTTTAAACACTAGATATTCTCATTTATTTAATGACATATATATATAATCCAAAATATTATTATTATTGATTACTTTACCAATAATAAACACATGACACTTATAAATACTAATGACATAGAGTGATACATCATATAATGGGAGACTTGATTGCCTATGAAGCTTGAATGAACTAGAGATCTAGATTTATCATGTGTGGCTAAACTTTTATTAGATTAATGCCTCCCACCATGTGCCACAACTTGAGATAAAATCCACACTCCAAAGAAGAAAGAAAATGGAGGAAATAGCCAAGGTTTATCCATTTCAAGACAAGGAAAATCCTCCTTTTTCATTTCTTATAAGTTTATTGATCTAATAATGCCACATCATTTACATCATGGTTCATGGCCCATTTCCATTGAAATAAAAGGAGAACTGCAATATGTATTTTTTCCTAAGGTTACCCAAGTTTATAGGAAAACATATTTTCAATTGCTCTATCAATTTTTATATTTTTAATTATACGTCCCAAAAGTTAATTCTCAGTGGTTCTCTATATTCGTTTTTTAGAAGAAAAAATATCTTATATCTTGCTATTCATATTAAGTTATAGATACATTATAGTTTTCATTTTACATGGATACATGACAATTCCATTTTACCATGATCACGATATGAGCTTCATCTGAAACGCTAGTACCATACTAATCTTTTTATCAGGAGAACAATTACAAAATACATTAACAATATATTACAAAAACTAACAAAATTTAATGTTAGGTCCATGGAGCCTTTCAAGAATGATGGGTCCTTTTTAGTTGTTTAAAGATATCAAAATTTCCTTCTATCTTGTCGTTAATTAATATTATATTTTAATAACATTTTGACTTTTCTTCAATTTCCTTTTCCATTTTGTTTTGGCAGGAGCTATCTATTGAGTAGTATTTAAATTTGAAGGGATGGTCTTAATTTCAAATGGAATAATATACATTCATCTAAACCAATAAATATTAAAGGTTATTAAAAGAATTATACTTCTATTGACCACTGTATATTAAATAAGCCCCTCAAAGAATGTCAAAATGAAATAGTGTCCTAAATTTTTAAAATTTTAACAATTTAAAGGCTATCTACATTAAAATCACAATGAAATCTCAATAAAACATAGTAAATAAGAAAACATATTTCTCAAATTCCATTTAAAAATCTAATCATATGTTTCTTTTATTCATTCGATGATATTCAAAATCATTTGGACTTACATCATTGAAAATATAAATCTATTTGTCCAATGGAAAAGGCTTTCTATTTTTCATTTATTTCCATACATCATAAATAACATTCCAATCTACCTCTTTTAGAGCATGTAGCCCACTAAGAGACAAAAACATTAATGTCTCTAGTGCTTAATGAAAGTCTTGAGCTACCATCATTGGTATTCAGCCATTGTTTTAGGCTTTAGGCTTACATTAATTTTTGGCCGGTCATAAACATATGGAAGAACTAATTGTTTGTTAATTAAGAGCATCCAATTAAAACTTTGATTTAAATTTCTTCAGCATACTTCTTACGAGAAAAAATTAAATTGGTTGACCTAGGGATTGGATTTTATCTTTCAAACACAAAACACAACATATGTTCTATAGGTTTCTTTGGTTTTTTTTGTATTTTCTAAATATAATAGGAAAGTTATTCCATGTCATTTAATTTATTTTAAATTTAATATTTAAAATTAAAATTATTTGATCTAGGATTTCACATTGATTATTGTTGTCAAAATCAATATATCTTATTTATAGTGATGTAATATTAAAATTCTTGAAATGGGGTATGAATTTTATTTGTGATGGACGAAAGTAATGTAGACTATATATTTTATTTACGTGATTTTAGTTAAATCATTAATATCAAATCGTCTTCTTCTTTTCCCATTTTCATAATTCATCTTATAATGTTTTCTTTTACGAGATAACAATGGTCAAATTAATTTATCATGGAAATTAATCTTATTAAAATAAAAATAATAAAAAAAAAGGTTGACATGAAGATCCTATAGGTTCTAAGTGTTTAAATCGAGCTTTGGTACCATATGCAATCATCAGAAATCAAAACATACAAACTATTTGGATCAATCGATGTTATTAATAATTAAAATATAAATATTGAACTTCTTAGCATATAAGTTACAAAAACATGAGAAGTAAAGACTTATTTGTAAAGTGAAGATATCTCTTACTGCATATTTTGAAGTTGTTTTTCTACTTGGATCTTGTTGGCCGCAACAATGTTTTGGAGATGACTCTCCATCCAATTGTAGGCTCAACCGCATAGAATCTTTATACAGTTGGCCACGTGAGAGCCCTCAATCAACTTTTATAGCTACTATATATTTTTTAATGTTATAAACCATTAACTCTAGACAGAAAACCCTAAACCCTAAACCCGAAAAAATATACCCTAAACCATGAACCCTAAGCAATTTATAACATTTTGAACCGTGAACCCTAAGCCCTAAACCCTAAATGCCCAATCTTGAACCCTTAACCATAAACCCTAAGAATTTTATAAGATTTTAAAAAGTGTTTTGTAACTTTTATTTAAGTGTTTATTAAAATAATTTAATAAAGCGTGTAAGCCCTAAAAAATAAACCCCAAACCCTAAACCCTAAACCTTAAGCATTTGATAACATTTTTTAAGAAGAGTATTCTAACTTTTATTTAAGTGTTTCTTAAAAGAATTTACCTAAGTGTTATAAACCCTAAACCCTGAGCATATTATAACATTTTAAAAATAGTTTTTTAAAATTGATTTAAGTGTTTATAAAAAGAATTTAGTAATGTGTTATAAAATTAGAAACCTAAACCCTACACCCTAAACACTCAACTCCAAACCAAAAACCCTAAACCTAAATACTAAGTATTTTATAACATTTTAAAAAGCATTTTGTAACCTTTATTTGAAAGTTTATTAAAATAATTTACTAAACCATAAACCCTAAACACTAAACCCCAAACACTAAACCCTAAACACTAAACCCTAAACCCCAAACCCTAAAGCCTTATAAAACCTAAACCCTAAATACTAAACCACAAAACCTAAACCTTAAATCGTAAACCATAAACCTTAGCCCCTAAACACTAAACCTTAAACACTAAACTCAAAACCCTAAACCCTAAACTCTAAACCCTAAGAATTTTATAACATTTTAAAAAGCATTTTGTAATTCTTATTTAAGTTTTTAACAAAAGAATTTAATAAAGTGTTATTAAGCCTAAACCATAAAATCTAAACCACAAACCCTAAACAGTAAACTCTAAACCTCAAACCCTAAACCTTAAACTCTAAACTCTAAACCCTAAACTCTAAACCTTAGAATTTATAACATTTTAAAGGTCATTTTCTAAATTTTATTTAAGTGCTTATTAAAATAATTTACTAAAGTGTTCTAAACCCGAAACCCTAAATCATAAACCCTAATACCTAAACCTTAAGCATTTTATAACGTTTTAAAAACATTTTTGTAATTCTATTTAAGTGTTTATTAAGAGCATTTACTAAAGTGTTATAATCCCGAAACTCTGAACTCTAAACCCTAAAATCTAAACCCTAATAATTTTATAGCATTTAAATTTTTTTTGTAACTTTTAACTAAGTGTTTATTAAAAAAAAATTACTAAATCATTTTAAACGCTAAATCCTAAGCGCTAAACCCCAAACCCTAAACCATAAACCATAAAACCTAAGTATTTTATAACATTTTTAAAAGCATTTTGTAATTTTTATTTTATTCTTTATCAAAAGCATTTACTAAAGTGTTATAAACCCTAAATACTAAGAATTTCACAACATTTTAAAAATCATTTTGTAACTTTTATTTAAGTGTTTATTAAGAGAAATTATTAAAGAAAAAAAACCCTAAACCGTAAACTCCAAACTGTAAATCCTAAACACTAAACCCTAAAAACGAAGCTTTTTATAACATTTTAAAAGTATTTTGTAACTTTTATTTAAGTGTTTGTTAAAAGAATCTACCTAAGTGTTATAAACCCTAAAATCTAAACCCTAAACCCCAAACCCCAAACCCCAACCCTAAGCATTTTATAACCTTTTAAAAAGTGTTTCGTAACTTTTATGTTAGTGTTTATTAAAATAATTTACTAAAGTGTTATAAACCCTAAACCATAAATCCTAAACTTTAAACCCTAAAACCTAAACCCTAAACCCAAAACCCTTAACCGCTAAACTCTAAACCCTAATCTGGAAGCATTTTATGATATTTTAAAAAGCGTTTTGTAACTTTTTTTTGAAATGTTTACTAAAAGAAATTACTAAAGTTTTATAAAAACCAAAACCCTATACCAAAAACCCTAAATCATAAACCCTAATAATTTTAAAAACATTTTAAAAAGTGTTTTGTAGCTTTTATTGAAGTGTTTATTAAAAGAATTTACTAAAATGTTATAGAACGTAAACACTAAACCATAAACCCTAAATTCCAAACCCTAAACCATAAACTATAAACCCTAATAATTTTATAAAATTTTATGAAGTGTTTTGTAACTTTTACTTAAGTGTTGGAAGGAGATCAGAGATGTCGAAGTCTTCCGTCGCCTCAAAGAACGCGTCGATTCCTTCGTCGACCGCCTTCTGCTGCCGGTGGTATAGGGTTTGGAACAATGCCGCTTTGAGCCATTTGCAGATTCGTGGCCTGCCTTTATGCAGCTTACCAGCTTTCGAAAGTACATTATTATGGAATTCCAAGATCACATTGCAAATATATTCTGGACACTTTTATGGGTTTTCGGAATCCCTGAGCAATGCCCACTCGAGGCTCTCAAACATCGAGGCAGAGGTCGAAGGGAAGCCCAGCATCCGCCTACGCGTTAGGACATTTGACTCACGGTCTTGGATCTCGTCTGAAACGAATCGATTCCTGGCGGCAGTGCATGCCCTCTCAAGCATTCGAATCCGCGCTGCCGCTGTCCTCAGAGATCAGCATTTCTTTGGATCGGTATCGGGCCTGGTCGAGGGTCACGCTGTCTTCGACCTCTCCTCAGGGGTCTGGCCTGGATACTCCACCAACTATTGTCTGGCGCCCAAGCACCGCCACCCCACTGCCTACGAAGATCGCTGCCATGAGATCGTATGGGTCACCCTCGGAGATGGTAAGGCGAGGCCCTGGCTAGGGTCGAAGGCCAATAACTCATGGAGTTTTATAGATGGGGATAGCGCTGGTGACAACATCGTTCATAGCTCAGGGAATCCTGCATGCAAGGTTGAGGGGCTGCAGGATGCAGATTCGACCCATCTGAAAATAGTAAGGCCCAAACTTGACAGATCTGGGCCGGAACTGAGGGCCATATATTGTAGATCTGGGCCGGATCTAATCATTTGGCACAAGATCCAGGAATACACAGCTCCCAGGCAACAGCTCGGAAGGAACCAGCAGCGACTGAGAAGAGGATGCACAGATCCCAGAGATCTAGTCCATATCCGAGCTCAGAATCGATGCTCTCGGATTTCTCTGATCTCGACTGAGCAGATCCGGTCCTCCTTCACCTGGGCGCAGTACTTCTCCAGAGGACCCACAGATCCCTTCGAGGCAGATCCGCGTGAGGGCAAAATTTATCTCAGGCAGAAGACTTCTTCTCTCATTCGGAACCCCCGGCGTCAAGAGGCGGAAGACCCAAAAGTCTCTGGACCCAAACCACACCAGAAATCTTCGAATAATTCCTCTGCCCCCTTTCAGATCCAAATAGTACAGATCTCTGGCAAAACCATCATGCAATGGGTAAATCCAGCAGATCTGGTACAGAATCTCAAAGCTAATCTGGAGCATAGGCTTGGGATCCCCTCAGGCGTTCAGAGACTTATTTTTCAAGGTAAGCAGCTCGAAGATTCTATTCCTCTCTCTTCTTACAACATAAAGGGCAACAACTCTCTAGTGTTCTCTTTACGTTTGAGAGGAGGAGCTGCAGGGCAATCCTCTTCTGCTCCGCCAAACTCCTACAAAGCTGCAGTCCGCCTTGAGATGCCAGCAACCCCGGAACCCCCTAGACCCAAGCCTTTCTTGGTTGACAAATTGGAAGAAGTTCCCTTTGTCGAGATTTCCTACCCTGATCTTGCAGATGACACCCAAAAATTTGCTGAAAGGGCCATCATCTGCAGATTCAATGGGTTCTGGCCGCGCTCTCAGGAGCTTTATGACTGGATTAAGGAAAACTGGACTGATCGTTGCAAAGTTTATTTCTGTGCAAAAGGTTATTTTATAGTGTTGTTTGATGACTTAGAGCACTGCTACAATGCCCTGGATGAAGGACCTTGGTTCATGGGCCCAGCTGGCCTCTTCCTAACTGCATGGTTTCCAGACTTTGACCCGGCTTCAGCAGTCATCACTAAAGCCCCGGTTTGGATCAGACTCCCAAATCTCCCAGTTCATCTATGGCTCACTGAAGTATACAGGCAAATCGGCAACGTCTTGGGGCGCTTCTTAATAGGAGATTCCGAGAGAGCGAGGCAAGGGCTCTATACATATGCCAGAGTTTTTGTGGAGCTTGATTTAAGCAAGGGACTGCCAGAATACATCAATCTCAAGATCAAGGACACTGTATGGACCCAGTACATAGAGTACGAAAACACGGCCTTCCGATGCCGCCACTGTCACCTAACAAGACACTTGCACAACTCCTGCCCATCGCTGTCCGCAAGAACGAAAAGGGGCCTCTTCGCTCATTCCAAGCCCAAGAGTTGGGCTCCCTGTCCACCGTCGCCAGCTGGAAGCTCCCGTTCCCCAAGTATGGAAAAGAAGGAAAGTGAATCAGAACCAGATCAGATGCCTCAGCCGATGGATCCGCCCCCAGACAATATGGGGCACACCTATGTCACAGCCAGCTCCCAGAAGCGTCCCCATGAGACTTCTTCCTCTGAATCAGAGAAGGAGCCCCAGGAGACAGAGATCTCCAGTCTTCAAGTTGTCCTAGCCCATTCTCCTCATGATGGCTGCACAAAAGTAAACAAAAAGAAAGGGAAAAAACATTGTGGTGCAGGTTCTGACCCGCTGGGATAACAGCCTGTTAGTCAGTCTTGCTTTCGTAGTCAGTCTTGCTTTCGTTTCTTCTGCTGCAGCTCTGAGATTGTTTCCTTCCTTCGAGACCGAGGTTGATGAGTCCATCATTTCCGGTCTGTCGGTCTCTTGCTCTTCCTATAGTTCTGTGTTGGTATCTTTCCTCCGGGACCGAGGTTGATGCTTCCATCATTTCCGGTCTGCCGGTTTTTGCTTCTCCTAATTGTACTATATTTACCCTAATAGATTTAGTATTTTTTACCGAGAAAAAAAAAAACTTTTACTTAAGTGTTTATTAAAAGAAATTACTAAAATGTTATAAACCCAAAACCCTAAACATGAAACCCTAAAACATAAGGATTTTATAACATTTTAAAAAGTGTTTTGTAAATTTTATTTATGTGTTTATTAAAACCATTTACTAAAGTTTTATAAACCCTAAACCATAAAACGTAAACCATAAACCCAAAACCCTAAACACTAAAGCATAAACCCTAAACCCTAACCATTTTACAACAATTTAAAAACTATTTTGTAACTTTTATTTAAGCATTTATTAAAATAATTCCTTAAAGCATTAGAAACCATCGACCATAAACCCTAAACTCCACACCCCAAAATCCTAAATCGTAAATCCTAAACCCTAAGAATTTTATAACATTTTAAACCCAGAAGCATTTTGTAACTTTTTGTTAAGTGTTTATCAAAATAATTTACTAATGCGTTATAAACCCTAAACCATAAAATTTTTATTGCATTTTAACAAGTGCTTTGTAACTTTTTAAAACCTTAAACATTATAGCCTAAGACTTTTATAACATTTTAAACCCTAAACGTAAGCATTTTATAACATTTTAATAATCCTTTTGTAACTCTTTTTAAGTGTTTATTAAAACCATTTACAAAAGGGTTGTAAACTCTAATCCCTAAGAATTTTATAACATTTTAACAAGGGTTTGGTAACTTTTTTAATGTGTTTATTAAAAGTATTTACTAAATCGTCCCCAAACCTAAGAATTTATAACATTTTATCAAGTGTTTTATAACCTTTTTTTAATTGTTTATTAAAAGCATTTAATAATTTTTTATAAGCTCTAAACCCTAAATCCAAACCGATAAGTTCCAATCCCTAAACCATAAGAATTTACTAAAATGTTATGAACCCTAAACTGTAAACATTGAACACTAATCATTTTATAGCCTTTTGAAAAGTGTTTTTTAACTTTTATTTAAGTGTTTATTAAACAAATTTAGTAAAGTGTGATAAAACCTAAACCTTAAATGCTAAACCCTAAACCATAAACATTATAAAATAAACCCTAGACCCTAAACCCTAACAATTTTATAACATTTTAAAAAGATGTATTGTAACATTTATTCAAGTGTTTACTAAAATAATTTACTAAAGTGCTATAAACCTTAAACCCTAAACCTAAAACCCTAAAACCTAAAACGCCAAACCCTAAAACCTGACCATTTTATAACATCTTAAAGAGTGTTATGTAACTTTTATTTAAGTGTTTATTGAAAGAATTTACTAAAGTGTTATAAACCATAAACCCTATACACTAAACCCTAAACACTAAGGATTTTATATCATTTTAAAAAGTGTTTTGAAACTTTTATTTAAGTGTTTATTAAAAGCATTCACTAAAGTGTTATAAACCTTAAACTGTAAACCCTAAACCCTAAGCATTCTATGACATTTTAAAAAGATTTTTGTAACTTTTATTTATTTCTTTATTAAAATAATTTTCCAAAGCCTTAGAAAACATAAACCCTAAACCCTAAATCCCAACCCACAAACCCCAAACCGTAAACCCTAAAAACTAAATTTTTATAACATTTTAAAAAGCATTCTCCAACTTTTATTTAATTTTTATTGAAATAATTTAGCTAATTGTTATCAATGCTAAACCGTGATCCCCAAATATTGAGCTGTGTAGGCTAATGCTTAAAGCCTAAACCCTAAACCTTAAAAGCATTTACTAAGGTCTTATAAACCCTAAACCCTAAAAGCATTTACAAAGGTCTTATAAACCCTAAATACCAAAACCTAAACCCTAAAATTTAAATCCTAAGAGATTTATAGCATCTTACAAAATGTTTTGTAACTTTTACTTAAGAGTTTCTTAAAATCATTTTCTAAAGTGTTGTAAACCCTAAACCCTAAACCCAAACCCTTAAACCTAAGGATTTTATAACATTTTAATTTTAATTTTTTAATTTTATTTAAGTATATTAAGACCATGTATTAAATTGTTATAAACCCTACACCCTAAACCGTAAACCCCAAACCCTAAACCATAAACCATAAAACAACAAAGCATAAGCATTTTATAACATTTTAAAAGCTATTTCTTAACTTTTATTTAAGCTTTTGATAAAAGAATTTATTAAATAATTATAAACAATAAACCGTAAACTCTAAACCCCACACCCCAAACCATAAAACCTAAGAATTTTATAACATTTTAAACCCCCAACACTAAACCCTAAACCCTAAGCATTTTGTAGCATTTTAATAACCATTTTGTAACTTTTTTTAAGTGTTTTCTAAAAGAATTTACTAAAGTGTTATAAACCCTAAGCATTTTATTACATTTTAACAAACAATTTGCAACTTTTTAAAACCCTAAACCCTAAACCCTAAGAATTTTGTAACATTTTAAAGCCTTAACCCTAAACCCTAAGTATTCCATAATATTTCAATAAGTGTTTTATAATATTGTTTTAAGTTTTTATTAAAACCATTTACTCAAGTGCTATAAAATATAAACCCTAAACCCTAAGTATTTAATAACATTTTAACAAGAGTTTTGTTGCTTTTTTTTTAAGTGTTTATTAAAACAATTTACTCAAGTGTTATAAACCAACGCTAAGCATTTTATAACTTTTTAAACCCTAAACCCTCAACATTTTATAACTTTTATTTAAGTTTTTATTAAAACGATTTAATTAATGGTTATAAACCATAAACCATAAACACTAAACCCTAAACCCCAAACACTAAACCCTATACCCTAAACCCTAAACCGTGAACCTTAAACCCTAAACCCTAAACGGTAAACCCCAAAACCTCAATGCTAAACCCTAAACCCTAATCCCTAAGTATTATATAATATTTTAAAAAGTGTTTTGTAATTTTTTAAGTGTTTATTGAAAGACAAGTGTTATAAACCCTAAACTCTAAATCCTAAACCATCAACCCTAAACCCAAAACACCAAACCATAAACCCTAGGAATTTTAAAAACATTTTGAGAAGTGTTTTGTAACTTTGATTTAATTTTTTATTAAAAGAATCCACTAAAGTGTTATAAACTCTAAACCCTAAGCCTTAAACCTTAAACCCCAAACCCTAAACCCTAAGAATTTTATAACATTTTATAAAGTGTTTTGTAACTTTTACTTAAGTGTTTATTAAAATAATTTACTAAAGTGTTATAAAACCTAAACCCTAAACGCTCAAACCTAAGGATTTTATAACATTCTCAAAAGCTTTCTGTAACTTTTATTCAAGTGATTATTAAAACCATTTACTAAGTTTTTATAAGCCCTAAACCCTAAACGCTAAACCCTAAACCCTAAGCTCTAAACCCTAACCATTTTACAACATTTTAGAAATAGTTTCTAACTTGTATTTAAGTTTTTATTAAAATAATTTATTAAATCATTATAAACCATAAACACTAAACCCTAAACTCCACACCCCAAACGCTAAACCGTAAGAATTTTATAACATTTTAAACCCACAAGCATTTTGTAACTCTTGTTTTAGTGTTTATTAAAAGAATTTACTAAAGTTTTATAAACCCTAAACCTTAAGTATTTTATTACATTTTAACATGTATTTTGTAGCTTTTTAAAGCGCTAAACCCTAAACAATAAAACCTAAGCATTTTATAACAATTTAATAAGCCTTTTGTAACTTTTTTAAGGTTTTATTAAAACCATTTACTAAAGTGTTGTAAACCCTAAAACCTAAGGATTATATAAGCTTTTAACAAGCATTTTGTAACTTTTATTAAAGTTTTATTGAAAGCATTAACTAAATTGTCCCTAAACCCTAAACCCTATACTCTATACACTAAACCCTAAAGACTAAGCATTTCATAACAATCTAAAAAGTGTTTTGTAACTTTTTTTAAGTGTTTATTAAAGGCATTTATTGAAGTGTTATAAATCCTAAGCCCTAAACACTAAGAATTTATATCATTTTAAAGAGCATTTTGTAACTTTTTTTAAGTGTTTATTAAAAGAATTTACTAAAGTCTTAAAAACCCTAAACCCTATGCATTTTATAACATTTTATACCCTAAACCCTAAGCATTTAACGAAATTCTATCAAGATTTATAAAAAAATTTATGTTTTTATTAAAAGCATTTACTAAAATGTTATCAACACTAAACTGTACACTCTAATCCCTAAGTATTTTATAACATTTTAACAAGCGTTCTGCTACTTTTTTTCATTGTTTATTAAAAGAATTTACAGAGTGTTATAAACCCTAAACCCTAAACCCTAAGCATTCTATAACATTTTAAAAAGTGTTTTGTAACTTTTTTTAAAGTTCCTTTTAAAAGAATTAACTAAAGTGGTATAAATCCCAAACCCAAAACCCTAAAACCTCACCCTAAAAATTACACATTTTATAACATTTTCAAAAACGTTTTGCGACTTTTTTTAAGTGTTTATCTAAAGCATTTACTAATGTATTTTAAACCCTAAACCCTAAGTATTTTATAACACTTTAACAAGCGGTTTGGAAATTTTATTTAAGTGTTTATTAAAAGCATTTACTAATGTGTTATAAACCTCTAAACCTCTAAACTCTAAATTCTTAACCCCAAACTTCAAACCCACAACACTAAACCCCAAACATTAAGCATTTTATAACCTTTTAAAAAGTGTTTTGTAACTTTTATGTAAATGTTTATTAAAATAATTTAATAAAATGTTATAAAACCTAAACCCTAAAAGATAAACCCTAAACCCTATATCCTAAAACGTAAACCCCAAGACCTATGTATTTTATAACATTTTAAAGAGTGTTTTGTAATATTTATCTATGTGTTTATTAAAACCATTTACTAAAGTGTTATAAACCCTAAACCGTAAAACCATAAACCCTAGGTATTTTATAACATGTTAAAATTTGTTTGTAACTTTTATTGAAGTGTTTATTAAAATAATTTACTAAAGTATTATAAACCGTAATTAATATGCCCTAAACCTTGAACCATAAACCCTATACCATAAACCCTAAGAATTTTATAACATTTTTAAAATCGTCTTGTAATTTTTATTTAAGTGTTTATTAAAAGGATTTTCTAATATTTTATAAACCATAAATCATAAACCCTAACCATTCTACAACATTTAAAAAAGGGTTTTGTAACTTTTATTTAAGTGTTTATTAAAATCATTTACTAACTCATTCTAAACCCTAAACCCTAAGAATTGCATAACATTTTAACAAGAGCTTTGTAACTTTTTTTAAGTTTTTATTTAAATAATTTAATAAAGTCTTGTAAACACTAAACCCTAAACTCTAAACCCTAATCATTTTATAAAATTTGAATACCTAAAGCATAAACCCTAGACACGAAACCCTGAGCATTTTATAACATTTTAAAAAGAGTTTTGTAACTTGTTTTCAAGTGTTTATTAAAAGCATTTAAAACAATGTTTTAAAGCATAGACCCTAAGAACTAAACCCTAAACACCAAAAACTAAGCATGTAATCACATTTTAAAAGCATTTATTAAAAGAATTTTCTCAAGTCTTATGAACATTAAATCCTATGTATTTTATAACTTTTCAGACCCTAAACCCTGAGGATTTAGTGAAATTTTAACAAGATTTTTGTAACCTTTTTTTAATTTTTTATAAAAAGAATTTACTAAATTGCTATAAATGCTAAGCCAAAAATCCTAAACCCTAAGAATTTTATAACAATTTAAGCCCCAAACATGAAACCTTAAACTCTAAACCCCGAGTATTTTATAACACTTTACCAATTCTTTTGTTACCTTTTTTAAGTGTTTATTAAAAGAATCTAATGACGATTTATAAACCCTAAACCATAAACCCTAATAATTTTATAACATTTTAAAGCCTAAAACCTAAACATTAAGCATTTTATAATATTTTAACAAGCGTTTTGTAGCTTTTTTTTAAGTTCCTATTAAAAGTATTTACTAAAGGTCATAAATCCCAAATACTAAACACTAGACCCTAAACGTAAGAATTTTATAACATTTTAAAAGCGTTTACATTTTTTAAGTGTTTATTAAAAGTATTTTCTAAAGTATTATAAACCCTAAACGCTAAACCGTAAACCCTAAGAATTCTAAAACATTTTACCAAGCATTTTGCAACTTTTATTTGAATGTTTATTAAAAGAATTTATTAAAGTGTTACAAAACCTAAACCCTAAACCCTAAATGCTAAACCATAAAACCCAAACTCCAAACCCCAAAATCTAAACCCTAAGCATTTTATAACCTTCTAAAAAGTGATTTGTATCTTTTATTTAAGTGTTTATTAGAGAATTTAATAAGGTATTATAAAACCTAAACGCTAAACCCTAAACCTTAAACCATAAACCCCAAATCCTAAACCATAAAACCTAAACATTTTATAACATTTTAAAAAGCCTTTTGTAACCTTTTTTTAAAGTGCTCATTAAAAGCACCTACTAACGTGTCATAAACACTAAACCGTAAATTATAAAACCCAAAACGTAAACCATAAACCCTAAATCCTCAACCCTAAACCTAAAACCCTAAACCCTAAACCCTAAGAATTTTATAACATTCAAAAAAGTGTTTTGCAACTTTTATTTAATTATTTATTAAAAAAATTTACTAAAGTGTTATAAAATCTAAACCCTAAACCAAAACCCTAAACACCAAACCGTAAACAACTCAATTACTATAGATTTTCTCATTTACTTAAAACAATATCCTTAAAAAAAACAAATTATTATTATAGATTTTCCCACTTACTTAAAACAATATAAAAAAATTAAAATATATAAAAATTAAAAAAACAAAAAAACAACCATTATTGTTGTTTTTCCCACTTAACTAAAATATATATATATATATAAAATAAATAATATATATATATAAGATATATATTATATATATATATATATAAAGAAAGGAAACAAACTACATAGCAAAGCAATTAGTAGCGTTCTCTTTGTGGTAAGAAATAATAAGTTTCATAATCTATAAACTCTTACTCAACACTAAAATTTATAACCTATGACTTAACATTTAATGGCAGTGAAAATTTCTGTGCGTAAGCTATAATTATTAATTAAATTTCCATGAACTCTTTTTTACTCTAACACTAGAATTATAACCTATTACATAGTATTTAATGACAGTAAAAAATCTGCGGACTTTTCTCCTTAAATGCTAGTTTTCATAACCTCAATTTCATGACCTGGTATTTAGGTGCAGGAAGCAAGTCCTGACTGGAGTATTTAGGCGTAGTAATTTAAAAGTTTGTTAAAAAGTTCGTTAATAGTAAACCACACATGAATTTAAAAAACATTATCATGCCTTCCAATTTAAGGTGAAAGATTTTCTGAAAATAAAATTTCAAAATCAAATTACCTATTGAATATAAATAATCTTATAGATTCAATATAGCAGATCAACAAATTTTTTAGAGTGAAATTCAGTATCATTTTTTATCACCAATATAAAAAAAATAGAAAATAGAAAAAATTGGTCTATAAATAAGAATAAATCTGTAGACCTTTACATCTAACATGCAGATTTCATAGAAACAAATTTCGAAAGAGATGCAAAAAACATCTAACATGCAAATTTCATACATGCAGATTTCATAGAAACAAATTTCAAAAGAGATGCAAAAAAAATTAGGATTCCTTTACGAATTTCAAAAGAGATGCAAAACAATTAGGATTCAAAAGAGAAATAAAACTTCCATGAATTATGTTCTTGTTCTGATATGAATTTTCATTTGTTATTTTCATTAATTAAAATGAAATTAGGAGTAATTCAATAAATTCACCTCCATTAAATAAAAGTGTGACCACGTCTTCACAGATTCGGGTAAGCTTGTAAATCGAGATGGAACGTTGTGTTTTAAGAAGTGAGTGGTAGCGGTGGGTGGGTGGCTGGTTGGGCGTGCGGACTAGGATGATGAGTAGTAGTGGAGGAAGGAACTTCTCCCTCTATATCACCCACTGTGAATAAAATGAAAAATCCGCACAATATTCGAAATCAAGTCCGAAAAATCTGCACAATATTCAAAATCAAGTCCGCCCGCCTGCCCATCCTCCCACCGACCCACTCTCCCATCCACCCACTGATACCATCTTAAAACACACACCGTTCCATTTTAATTCGTAATTAGAAAGCTTAAACCAACACTCAATTTCGATTTACAAGAACACACAAGAAACGCTCCATTTCAACTTGGAAAAGCAAAAAACAACATCTCTATACTCAACTGTCTCCATACTCAACGGTCATGCAGCTCGATGAATTTAAAACCAGGCTTCAGTTGTTGTTTATCGTTTCTATCATTTAGACCAATCCTGCATTGTTCTCTATGTAGCATATTTTTTTTTCTTTTAAATCTGCTTCTATTTTATTGGTGTTCTTCAGGTGCAATGAATAACCTTTTGATTGCACATATTTTAGATGCAGAAAATCATATGCTGGGAGAACTTAATGGAAAGAGGTAAGGAAATAGGATTCAGAAAATAAAATCGAGATCGAGTTACTGGTATGTATGGATGTAGCTTCTCTTTCCTTGATTTCTTTTTAAATGGCTCAACAATTTTAATCTCTTCATGCTTGAGTTTAGTGTATAATCTTTGTTTGCAAATATTTTAGATGCAGAAAATTGGGAGAACTGAATGGAAGAAATACGGAAATGCTGGTGGCTATAGGATTCCCACTATAAGATTCACAAAATGAAATCGTCGAATTACAGATATGTGAATAGTTTTGCAGCAGCTCCATGTGTCTGTTGGTTTGAATTAATTCAATTTTCGATTAATAAAGGTTTTACCTCTGCCTTTTAGTCATTTAATTCATCTATTCTGTGTTAGTTATTGTTAACTTAACCCATTCGCCTCTTTTTAGGAATTAACCTAGGCTTATTATTTCCTTATTTAATTAATATTTCTTTAAGTTGTGGAGGTTTAATGTCCCTCTGGCTTATTTCAATGAATCCATCTGGGCTGACGAAATTTATGATCTCCTTTCAATCTAAATCCACCTGTATTATCGACTTACCGATCTGCATAGGCTTGTAATTTAAGTGGCTCTATTCATACAATCTTCGAATGAATCACTATCATGATTTGCTGAGCTTGGCTTGCGCGGACAATGCCATCCTCGGCTTCTTGACTGCAAATTTCTGGGTTTATCATCCTCGGCTTCTTGACCGCAAATTTCTCGGTTTATTTGATACTCCGTCTATTGACGGGCATAACATGCAATGGCGTAGGTTTATCGTCCTTTCCTTTGCCGATGGAGCCCAGGTGTCCCTCCAGAAGAGGTCCAGTGAGCATGTTGGCTCTCTGCTCTTGCCTACTTCTCTACATTGTCATTTCTACTCCCTTTGCCTTGTATTGCCTCTTCGTTAACTTGTATTGCCTCTTCGTTCTGATGGAAATGTTACCTAATTCCTGGGTGTAAACTTATACCAGGTTATACATCCCCGCTGCGCCGAATATTCCAAGCGCACAACTTCACGGCTCACCCCCGCTACCAAGTTATATTCCCACGAGGCTACACGTGACTCCCAACTTCCCAACTCACCTTTGCTCCCTCGTTTACCAAGTTATATTCCCACCAGGCTATACGCGACTCACAACTTCCCGGCTCACCTCCGCGCCCTCGTTTTGCATTGGATTTGAACCAAGAATCTCGAAGACCATCAAATAAACCGAGGATGGTGAAATTGGCGGCAAGAAGCCGAGGATGGTGTTGCCCGCGCAAGCCGAGGTCAGCACTTCCTTGAATTTCGAAGGAATCACTATTATGATGTGAGTTTGAATTTCGAATGAATTAACAGCAATTTGAGTTTAATAAACTATTATGATGTGAGTTTGAATTTCGAAGGAATCACTATTATGATGTGAGTTTGAATTTCGAATGAATTAACAGCGATTTGAGTTTAATAAACAACGAGTGATCTCCATAGCGAGTGTTCGGAATTTTTAGGATCTATGGATATTTTAGATTTTTTAAATCAAATATCAATTTTATTTTCTTTAGCTTTTTTTTTACTTTTTTAAATAAAACATAAAAATAATATATTCTTGATTTTTATTATCAATATTATTTTAAATCTATTACATAGTAATTTTGGAAATATAACCTATTTCAATTCATAATATTAATAGTGTGATGACAGAATTTAATTGTGTATGTGTATTAATTTCCTTTTTGTTGTTATTACAATAGGTTTTCTATTGACTTCAATTGGAGGTGGATTGTTTTTTGAAAAATAAAAGTGGATAATTTTTTTTTCACCTTTAATTTCATTGCTTTCACAGTTATATATATATATATAGACACACACATAATGTTTTAATTTATTTATGTACACATAGTGTTTTAATTTATTTCATCCTATGTCTTTTTCATTAATTTAGGTGAGTCAGAATTTGTTACATGTAAATGATTGTATTTACATAATGAAAATATTTTGAATACCCTATAAAATTTATATTTATTATTTTT
>APFE031634403.1:913-23588 GCA_000404065.3 Pinus taeda
TAAATAAATATAAAGCCACAAAAATAATTAATAGAGGGATTCTATGTGGCACAGAAATAACAATATGTGGGTAATAGGGCACAACAATATAAATAAGGGGTATAACTACAATAGTAATGGGGTAATCACTAGTATTATAGGGACCCAACATTTTCCCACATATACATGCTTTCCTTCTTGTGAAAGTGTGTGTATGTGTATACGCCTCTTTTGTTCTGTGAACCAGCATGTATACGTCGTTTTGACTAAGTGGACTTATATATACATCTCAAACTACTTTACACCATCCTTTTCCTTCAACATCTTCATTCTGATTAGTAGACTTTAGTTCCATATTCTTGTTCTTTTTTACTAATGCCCTGTTACCTCTGAATAGACCTGTTACACTGTGAGTTTCCTTTTATCAAAACTGAACTGACCTATGAGTGAGTTGCCATCAAAGGTCAACACTTGTATCATAATGCCAACAATCTCCACCTTTTGACTTGATGATAACCATGATTGTGTTGATTACTGCAAGCTGTAGAAACTCCAAGAGATAACAAGAAACACCAAAATAATCTACCCCTTTGACATCAAGGGGAAAGGGAAGACCAAGCTACTCTCCCCATTTGATATACATTATGTTGTCGATGCTCCCCTTGAGTACATGCATAGTTTGCATAAATATGTTTCAAAAGAATAACATGACTCTATGACTCAACTAAGTGAGTATGACCTCCCTAAGACCAATAAATTATACATACATCAATCACCCAACCAAGTGGGATACACGACATGTCTATACATGACAAAAATACAACAATTATTACATCATCCATCCTAGGCATAATGGGGATACAAATTACATCATATGTCCAATAGGACTCATTCAAACATAAACTATGGAAAAAGGAGTCATATCACACCCTAGATCTTTACATGACTTATGCAACAAATGACATAAATATCTGAAACCATAGCTGAACTCAGTAACCATAATGCCAACAATGCAGAATGTGTGTAAAGGCTAATGCTCCCCCTAAACCTATGCTACATGTGCATTGTCAACAAGTCATTCATCAAGGCATCTTTGTCAGTTAGATAAAAAACAATGAATAAACCATATCGTCAGACTATAATCATCAATATTAGTCTGAGCACCTATATCAGATTCTAACCCACTTCTTTTCTATCAGAAAAACATATATGCTTTTGCAGCCATAGAAACCCACGTGTATACGCAACTATACTTAATGAAACCCATGTGTAAGAACCTTCCTCTAAAAACTGGATTTAACAATAGGATGATGCAATAACTACTCCCAGATTTTGTCTAAGATATTCAAATGTTTCTCGGGGAAGTGGTTTGGTGAATACATGAGCAACCTATTCTTTGGAGGGAACATACTCCAATTTAACCTTTTATTCAAGCACTTTCTCTCATAGAAAATGATAATTAATGGGTATGTGTCTGTTCTTGGAGTGCATGACAAGATTTTTCGAAATACTGATGTCACTTTTATTATCACATAGAATGGAGATCGTTGGAGTACATGTGATCTAAATGTCTTGCAATGTTTGCATCATCCAAAGTAGTTGTGTGCAACAAGATGCAGTAGCCACATATTCTGCTTCAGTTGTAGATAAGGAAATTGAACTTTGTTTCTTTCTGAACCAAGACACTAATCGTGAACCCATATAGAATGCACCTCCACTAGTTCTCTTTCGATCATCAACATTTCTTACCCAATCCGCATCTGTATATGCATGAAGAGTAATATGTGTATCTTTAGGATACCATTGTCTAAAGCCTTGAGTTCCTTAAAGATATTTGAAAATTCTTTTAACTGCATGAAGATGTGATTTATTTGGATTTTCTTGGAACCTTCCAACAATTCCTACTACATGCATGATACCAGGTCTTGTACCTATTATATAAGCAAACTTCCAATCATAGATATATAAGTTTGTTGGTTTACTTCTGGTGATTCATCGTTAGAATCGAGACTGCATCTTATTACCATTGGAGTACATATTGGTTTAGAATCTTCCACTCCATACTTCTTCAAGATTTGCTTGATAGATTTGGTTTCTGAAAGAAAAATACCATCTTTTGTTTGTTGTACTTGTAGACTAAGAAAATAAGTAAGTTCACCAAGTAAGGACATTTCAAATTCTTGCTGCATTACCGCAGCAAAATTCTGACTCATAGATTCTTCATTACTACCAAAGATGATATCATCAACATAAAGAACAATAATTAATAGTTTATCATTTTCGATCTTTGTGTATAAGTTGTTATCTGCAGAACCTTTTGTGAAACCTTGTTTTTGTAGATATTTGTCAAGACGGCAATACCAAGCCCTCGGAGCCTATTTCAGACCATAAAGAGACTTTTTGAGCTTGCGTACAAGTTTTGTATCATTTCCTAGAATGAATCCCTTTGGTTGCTCAATATAAAGTTCTTCTTCTACGTCTCTAGTAAGAAAAGTTGATTTTACATCCATTTAGTATACTTTGAATTTTCGAAAATTAGAAAGAGAAAGAAACATTCTTATGGCTTCAAGTCTGCCAACAGGTGCAAAAGTTTCTTCAAAATCTATACCTTCTTGTTGAGCATACCCTTTACAAACAAGTATTTCCTTGTTTCTAATAACTTCTCCATTGTCATTCAACTTGTTCTTAAATATCCATTTTGTTCATATAACATTTTTATCATGAGGTATAGGAACTAATTCCCAAGTATCATTCTTTTCAATTTGGTCAATTTATTCATCCATGGCCTTAACCCAACATTCATCTTTTCTAGCTTCATTTACATTTTGTGGTTCTGTGGAGGATAGCAATGCTAGATAACTTGAGGTCCCTATACGGGTTCTTCTTATCTATACTCCAGACCCTTTTTCTCCTAGAATTTGAGATTTTGGATGATTCTTCTGAACATACCTGGATGGAGTCTTTTCCCTATCTATTGTATCTTCTTCTGGTGCTTCATTGGTTTCTTCTTCTATATCATTTTGATTTGATACGAGAAAGAATTCCCCATCTTCCTCATTGCCATATTCCTTTGTTGAATTTATTTGTTCGAGTTTTTTGCATGCTTCACCAATTACAACATCACTGCATTCAACAATTTTTCGAAGTATTTTATTATAAGATTTGTATCCTTTACTTCTGGATGAATAACCAAGAAGAATTCATCCATCTGCTCTGGGTTCAAACTTACCAAGTTTTTCATCAGTGCTTTTGGTGAAACATTTGCCTCCAAAAACTCTAAAGTGTTTTATAGTAGGAGGCCTACCATACCAAAGTTCATATGGAGTTTGATTGCTATTTACCCGAACATTCTCTTTGTTGAGAATGGTCACGACAGTAAATGCAGCTTCACCCCAGAAGTTTTCAGGAGTTATAGATTCATCAAGCATATATTGAGCCATTTGTTGAGCTATTATGTTCATTCTTTCCACCACGCCATTTTGTTGTGGAGTTCTGGCAACGAAGAATTTCCTTTTTATTCCATGTTGTTCACAAAAGTCAAAGAATTCATCTGATATGAATTCTCCCCCTCGATCAGATTTGAGACATTTGATTTTTCGATCTGATTCATTTTTCAACTAAAGCTTTGAAGGCTTTAAACTTTTCAAATTATTCATCTTTATGCTTTAGTAGACCTATCCGACACATCCTGGAAAAATCATCAATAAATAAAATAACATATTCTTCTCCACGAGGTGACTTTTTCCTTATTCGTCCACATAAATTAGTATGGATGAGTTCAAGAGGCTTACTTGTTGATCCTTCTTTTTCACTGAAGTGAACTTTGGTTTGATTACTGATTTGACATGGTTTGCATATGGTATTTTCTGGGATGCTGATATCTGGAAGATCATGGACCGCCTTGAGCCTGCATGCTTTTCTTATTTGAGAAAATCTTAGATGCCCCAATATTCTTTACCATAGCCAGTTTTCATCTATTTTTCTTAGATAGCATTGTTGTTGTCCTCCTTTGAGTATGTATAAATTGTTTGGAGTTCTTGTACATTTGATTATTGTCTTTCCTGTATCAAGCTCATGAACCACACATCTGTTTGATCGAAGCACAACTTCATTTCCTTGATCACACATTTGACTAACACTTAACAACTTATGTTTTAAACCATCTACATACATGACATTTCCAACTTTAACCTTTTCTTTTAAGAAAATAGATCCCTTACCTTTAATGACAACTGGTGTGTCATTTCCAATTGAGACATTCTTTTCTTTTTCTAAAGAATTATATGAATGAAGTTTATCTTTATCACCTGTCATGTGTTTGGAGCATCCATTATCAATGTACCACTGATTCTCTTGTCCTTATGCATACAGAGCTATGCCACTTCTTTCTCATTGATATTCCTTCTTTCTTCATATCTTGGCATTTGATGATGTTTACTAATTTTGAAGTGTTGGCCGAAATTTGCTCCTGCATTCAGATTCTTCATGACCAAAGTTGTGACAAATTGAACATTCTATTTCATCTTTAAGAGGAGAAAATTTATTGTAGGAAATATTATTGATTCTGATTACACTCCTTTGATTTTGTGCTTCTCTATTCATGATGGTTTTGTAAGCAACACATTGAGTAGCCTTATGTCCAAAGTTATGGCATGAAAAACATTGCCCATTAAAGAAGTTTCTACGATCATAGAATCTTTTGGAATTGTTTAAATGTTGTTTGAAGCTTCTACTGATATTCATCCTTGGAGTAAATTGAGTATGATTTACCTAATGAGTACTTTTAGGCCTTTGTTGAATATTAACATACTATTCACTCATCTTTGCTGCATCAAGATAGCTTCAGGTGGAGGCTAATGGCTTCTATGATTGAGATGATTATTCAGTATATCTAAGACTTGTCTTTATAAGAGGAGAACGTTGAACCTTGATGATTTCATTTAAATATTTTGATCTTTTAGCAAATATAAGATTAAGAGATTTTGTCTTCTCAAGTTCTTTTCTTAGACCCACAATTTCACATTCTAGATTTTCATTGTGTTTTTCTCTTTCAATGAGTTGATGTGTCAACGTATCTATGATCATATTCTTTTCTTCTAAATAGATTTTGAGTTTTGTGATTTCTTTAAGAAAGTATTCCTCTTCTAAGGCATCCAAAAAATCATCATTGTCATAGGCCATGAGAAGTCTATAATCTTCTCCAGTTTCATCTTCATCACTATTAGATAAAACATCACTATCTTCATGCATATAGTAACTCCTTGTATTGATAACCTGTTTTCTATTTCCTTTTTCATATTCCTTTCCCTTTTCATATTTATCTTTATGAGGACATTTGGAAACATAATGGTCGACTCTACCACAAGAAAAGCATTTGAATGGTAGCTTACCTCTTAATCTTTTGGAACCCCGTTGAAGCTTCTTGACATTATTTACCTCATCTTCTTCTTCTGAAATGTATCATGGTTCATTGTGCTCTTCCTTTTCTTTTCCCTTTGTTGAAGCTCTAAAAGTGACTTCTCTCATATCTGATGGACCTCCTTTCCTCATTTCAAAGGCGGTTAGGATTCCATGGAGTTGAGTCACAGTAATAGTTTGAAGATCTTATTTTTCATCTGTGGAAAATACTTTTGACTCAAATTTAGAAGACAAAGATCTCAAAAATTTCTCAACTAAAGTAGCTTCATTTATCTCTTCACCCAGATTCTCCATACAATTAACAATCTCATCTACACGTAAAAAGTAACTAGCAATACTCTAATCACTATGCATCTTAAGAGTTTCATACTGAATTCTTAGAGTTTGAAGCTTAACACAGTTTACCTGGGAGTCTCCTTCATATCTCTGAATGATTTTGTCCCATATCTCTTTGGCTATCTTAAGCTACATGACTTTGACAAATTCTGACTCTGATAGACTTCCCAATAAAGTATTGATTGCTTTGGCATTGGTTTTTTATAACTTCTTACCTGCAGAGTCTGTAGTTATTGCTACTGGAAATTGATATCCTCCTTCCACAATTTCCCAAACATCGGTTCCAAGTGATTGAAGATACCCTCTAGTTCTTATTTTCCAATATACCAAATTGCTCCCATTGAAGATTGGTGGTTTGATACATGCCATGCCTTCATGATTATTCATCTTGAAAGGTCTTTCTTCAAGCAATCAAGCTTCTTCTGAAGGACCTGCTCTGATACCAATTGTTGGAAATAATATTGAGAGGGGGGATGAATCAGTATTTACAGTTCAATAATTTTTCATTTCCCAAATAGATTTATATATGCTACTTATGTGAAGTGAACTTGCGTGTACATGCTACTATGATTAGAGAAACCAACATATACCCAGAAAACTTATGATTTAGTCAATTTATCATGTGTGGAACTTTAATCAGTGCAACAGTAACTTGTCAAACAGTGCAGTAAAAACATAATAAACCATAACACATAAGAAACACACATGAACACCATGATTTAAGGTGGAAACCCAATGTGGGAGAAAAACCACCTGCTGTTGTCATCTCTCTATTATTTTAATATTAAGAAAATATGCTTACAATTTTGTACTGGTGCAGACTCATACCAGTACACAGGCGTGTACCTGTAGAAGGCTACAACCTTCTCTCATTTTCCAGCTTCTACTAGAAGGGAGCTACAACCCCCTAGCTCTTGTACTAGCCAATGTGTTTACTAGTACATAGGCACTAGCCTACAGAAGGCTACGACCTTCTCTCTTCCTCTAGGGACCACGTTTCATAAATTTTCAGACTAGATGCTCTCGGTACATAACAATACAAATGAAGGCCTTGTTTCATCAAATTTTCATACTGGACCCATCAGGACTTCAAAACTTCATCAACCAATAATTAATTAATCTAAACAGTCAGATCACTTTCACCAGAATAGTGTGCTGAACCTAGAAACCTGCATCATCATTCAGAACCAGTTGTAACCTCAAAAATCATGCATTAGAATGTATACAGTACTTTACCGAACCCAAACTACGTGTATATGCTACTTCCTTTAACCAAACCTACGTATACCTTCAAAACTACTGAAACATAAAACTTTTGAATCAAGTCTATATCAACTAGAAATATACTAAACATCTACTCTCAATTTACAAAGATTTACATAGGCAGTAGTAGAGATAATCCTTCTCACTTAGATAATCAATCAATTATACACCAAACTCCTTATGCATTCAGGTTTACATTCATATCTAAGAATACTTCATTGGTAGACAATAGTAAAATAACATAACTAATCTGATAGATCATTCATTTATGAAGAACATGGTTTTCTTTTGTATACGCTACTTGGAAGAGTTGAACCTATGTGTATAAGTGCTTTTATCGACGTGAACCCATGTATAGATCTGCAAATATTAACTCACAACTTCGTTGCTATTTTAGACTTCAGACAAACCCAAATCATGACATTTAAAGAATAAAATAGGTGTACGTAATCAGATCTAGCCCAACCAATATCAGATCATTCAATGATAAGTCATTTAATGTCTCATGATCCTGATCCAACATTGAATTCAAGGTGCACAAAATATTTTAGATGAAATAGAAAACATAGCCCTTGCAACATAAAATAGACTTCATATAAAAGTAGTCGTGAGAAACCCTTTTCACTTGCACACCCTCGCATTTTGATCTTCTCCTCATATAATTTTTGGCCTTTCTCAATACCTCGGACCAAAAGCACTTAGGACCCATGGTATTCTTGGACGGGATCAAATAGTCGTTATTCTGCTCAATATTGTGGGCTACTACCATGGTATTGACCCCTAGTATTGTTCACTCTTGAATCTCCTTCATTTTCCCACATATACACGCTTTGCTTCTTGTGGTAGTGCATGTATATGTATACGCCTCTTTTGTTTTGTGAACTAGCATGTATACATTTTTTTGGCTAAATGGACCTACGTATACATCTCAAATTGCTTCACACCATCCTTTTCCTTCAACATCTTCATTCTGATCAGTAGACTTTAGTTTCATCTTCTTGTTCTTCTATACCAATGCCCTGTTACCTCGGAATATACATGTTACACTGTGAGTTTTCTTTTATAAAAAGTGAACTAACCTGTGAGTGAGTTGCCATGAATGAAAACACTTGTATAATAATGCCAACATTTTTTACATGAAGATTTTACATTTTAATACAGGAAGGGGGAAAAATGTTCGTTATAAACCCTCAACATTTACGCATTTCTGTGACATAAAAAATATAATCTAGTAGACCAAGTGTCTTGTAATAAAATAATTTAGCTAATTAGCTAAAAGTATTCTTAAGTCACTTTTATAAAGACTCGATCTAAAACATTATGACTTACCTAAGATCATGATGGAAAAATCCACCCTAACTTTGGGGTAGGGGTGGAAAGGAAAACTATGCTGATTATTTGTGTCTAGAGACACAGATGAATAAGTGAGACAAAAAACCTCCTAAAATGGAAATCATCAGCAAAATAATAGGTTTACCTAGGTTGTTACATATAGACATGGTCATACTAGGATTATTTACATTATACATATGCAGAATGGGTTGACATATTTACAAAAATGTTGAATGATGATGAATATGGAAGGTGCAAAGACTCGAACATGGTATATCCCTTTTGCAAAAAAAGGAGGTGTACTCCTATGTGCTCGTTGACACAGAGTGGTCATCATCTGGCTTTACATGGGGACACATTGCTTCATCGAAGGAATGTGAGAATCGAGAATCTACATCCAAGCAATACTCAAGATTACATAAGTAGCATCCATCAAAAAAATCATCATATAACATTAAACACATGAAAATAAAATCTCTTCTACCATTAACTATTCTGCTAACATGAAATGTAACTCTAATATAACTAAAAAATGAAATGGTGAAATAAAAGGGTTTAGGGGTATATATACAATACAAAGGATTCCCTATAGCATCAAATGTGTTCAATATAGTGCTTCTTTAGCATCTGTCTACTCTTTGACAGATCCATAGGTTATTTGTCAGATGTGCCATCTGAAATCTTTATCATTTTAGGACTCTAACTTATCCCCATGTTATGATACATAAGGACATTATCTTGATCAATCTTCTTTCATTTTTTCTTCTGCTTCATACGTTCCTTTGTGGTGGGCTATGCTATTGATGATGTGGAACATTCTGCTTGATCTTGAAATTTTTTAGATGAAAATTTTGAAGTATCCAAGATATTTGTGCCATGCTGCTCTTCATTTTGCATTTGTTCTGTCAAGGGTGTTTTATTTCTTTCAATTTCTCTTTTATCTGGATCACCTTCGACTAACCACTTTTCAATGGAACAAATGACCTCTTCATAATAGGATGGAACTTTCTTCAGTGAAGATGGATGCTTATGGTTTGTTGAAAATACTCTATTATCCAACTTGGGTTGGATCTTCTGTATATGTGATATTTCCATTTTTTCCAGCGTATTCTAAAAGGAAGACATTTGATTTGAACATGTATCCTCTATGGTATTGATTTCCTCAGAATTATTTGATTCCATAACTTTTATTATTTGTATTTTCTTTTCCTCCATAAACAATAATCTATTTTGAAGAGATACCTGACCAACTTCCATGTCCTTTACCATTTTATCATTATTCGCTTTCATGGCCATGAAACAATTTTGCATATAGTTCATTTCTTTCTCATGATTTGCATCCATGGTGATCAAATGATTTTTCATAGTGGCTATCTTATTATAGTGATCAAATTCCATGATCATAATTTCCTTATTATGTTATTCTTCTATAGGCAACAACTTTCTCTGATCTGAATGGACAATGGCATCCACCCATGGTATTCATCCACCCATAGTATTCATTCACACATGGAATTTGCCCATGGTATTGTAAGTGGCATCCACCCATTGTATTTGTCCACCCATGGTATTTATCAACCTGTGCAATTTATCCATGATATTGTAAGTGGAATCCACCCATGGTATTCATTCACCCATGGTATTTTACCATGGTATTGTAAGTGAGATCCACCCATGATATTCACTCACCAATGGTATTTACCTACCCATGGAATCTACTTGTGGTATTGTGACCAAAATATCCTATAAGTAACAAGTTGCATTTTGCAAAAGGATAGGTTGTCCACCACAAAGTTGCCTTTACATTTACTATCTCTTTAATACAAAACAATTCTTTATTGTTTTGTTATTGTTTGTTCTCCTCTTTTCTTCTGGCATTTAAATTTTTTAGGTCTTGGTGGCCTCCCCCACCAATATGCATTTCAATTTTCTAAATCTTGGGGACCTACCCTAGAAGATATAGATCATGCTTTGCATAAAACCCATTTCCATGGCATCATCTTCTATTAATCTAGCTTCTACATAACTCATGTCTTTGGCATGATTAGCTATTAATTTTGCTTCATTAGCTCCCATATTCTTAATGAGTTGAGCGAGGTTAAATTCCATACTCTCAAGTTTCCATGCTTGATTCAGTTTCATATCCTTAACCATTTGAGTTAACAACTCCTGGATGAAATTATTTTCAGCTTCTTTAGTCTACTTTACTTCAACTTTCACTTTGACCTTTCTCTTATCTCAATATTTATATTCAGAGGCATCAATGATTGATTGTAGACAATCAAAAGTGTTATCGAGGAACTCAGTGAACCAATCCAAAGCATCAACACCTAAAGTGAGAATGAAAAGTTGCATCTTCACATCATCATAGTCAATATATGGGCGAGACTTGTTTATGCAAAGATTGACATTTTGAATGTGAGTCTCGACAGTAATAGCTTTGTTACCTCTAAAAGGAGGCACCTCATTGATGATCTCACGGATTGAAAGAGGGAAATCATATGGAGCTCCCTGAAAGTTATTGAAATCACAAGGAGAAAACAAGTCCATGATGACTTGATTAAAGGGAAAGGAGGGTCCAAATGGATGCTAGAGAGAGAGAAGGCTTGCCCAAGAAAATCAAAAGATCCACAAGGAGAAAGATTCTAGTAGAATTTATTGTAAGAAATAAAAGTAGTGGATTCGCCACTTGAACATGAATATAGCTCCAAGATCCAAACGGAAAAAACCAAAATGTTAGTCGGGAAGAAGCAAATGGATATCAAGGAGGGTTTCCTGTCTGAGAAATAATAGATGAAAAGGTGGAGTTGCACTCAAACAGGAAACCAACCGAAATGACTAGGTTCTAAATTTGTAGATAGACAAGATGAAAGGATTAGTGAGGGGAAAAGATAAGGCGATTAAGAGATGAAATGGAGCCAGAAAATGTAGTGCCACTTGACGGGCTAATGAATGGTGGAAAATATTAGATGATTAGAAGATGTCGTGAGGACCAAGAATAGAAAAATTCTACCCCCAACAAAAACGCCAAAAAATGTTTGCTTTGCGGACAAAAATGATAAAGACGATATGAGGAGAATGAAGATAAAATGTCGTTGAAGCCCCGAGAATAAAATATCCCCATAAATGGTACCAAAAAATGTTGTCGCACAAAATATCTAAGCACAGTGAAAAAAAATCAGATTGGGGGTTGTCACCCTGATCCCCAATCTCTCCATTTAAGTTGTCTCCCTACATCATACTAAGGTGGGTAGACCCTATAGAAATGAAATGAAGAAGGACCGGTTGGGAACCAGCTAATATGGGAGACACAGTTGAGCTACCAAATACTTGTTTAGATCTAGCATTACTTAAATGATTTGATTTAGACAATTTTTACCAATGCGTTGTGGATTCAACTATCTTGCTAAGAAATTTAGGACCAAGTACAAGATGGACAACTGTTGCTAAGGAAAATGTTATTATGATGAAAAGAGATGCAAGATGTGATTAGCCTCGTGCCAAGGAAAATGTTTGAGAATAATAACAAATTGCATTCTCAATCTTAATTCCACAATATGATAGGAAATATTCACATCATTGCCACTAGGTAGGTAGTCACTGGAATAAGTTAAGCTACTTGCACCACAACCTAGTTGGGAATCGTGTGCTAGCCTACGCAATAAGGAAAACCAAAACACTATGTTTAGTGTTAACCTTGGGATTTGAAAAAATGAATAAAATATCAAGTTATTTACTAAAAACTTAGGTAGAAGATACATGGACACTCCATAACAATCAACCCCTACATCATAATCCAAATGACTCTTGGAATGTCAACCTAGGCATGGAATATCATCCTCCTTAAAACAAAATGACAAACCAATCAATACTAATTTTTGAGACCTAGCAACATGTGAAAAAGAGTGTAAATTAGGTACACAATTTACCTCATCTAAGTATGAGTGCTTGGACCCACATACTCCTGCATAATCACAAATGTTTGCATCACTACAGGCTAACATTCCATTCATGTGATGACTGTAGTTATCCTTAGTGTAATATTCCTCTACTATGTAATGTCATTTTGTTTTTTTGTAAAGTATCTACTATGTTGATAAGAATGGAAGAAAAGTCATGAAGATACTTTGTAAAAACAACTGTTGTAAATAATTATTTTACTTATTAATAAAATGAGTGAAACTTAAACACTGGGAGGAAACACCCGAATGAGATGGGTTTCCAGAAAGAGGAAAAATCTAGAAAATCCTCATTGTTAATGAGATTGGCTAAATCCTTCATGATAATGATTCTAGAAAAATTCTAGATAAGACTAAGGGATGGGAGAGAGAAATCCATTAGAAGGGATTGGCTAAGGAAAGATGATAATTTGGTTGCACTTAAGGCACTAGAGGAGAAAAACACAAGGTTGTTAAGGCAAACATTTAGGCAAGTGGGCAATAAATCCCACAAAAGCGGGACACTATAAAAAGGGAAATAATTATATTGAAAGAAGGGTATAAAGTACCCATTGAGGGGATCAATGAATTTGTTTTTCCCCTAGCAGGAAATCTAAGCCTCAGCATGAACTGGAGGAAATCAGTTCCAGGATGGGTGGCAAAGGTGTCACATTCCTAGCCTTTTTTTTTTCAAAGCAACTCTGATTAGATGGTTCATTGTTTTGACTCATTTATGTAATACATGAAAGTAGATTTAGATATGGTTTTATTTGTAGCTTTGTTGATATAAATTCAATCCATCGAAGTGGTATTTCAGTTTGGACAAAGTATTATTGTGAAATTGCATGTTGATAAGTATAATTGGGTGCTCTTTGAGGAATGCAAAATGGGAAATGGAATTGAGGGCATATAAATTTCTTATTCATATAATGGATTTGTAATTATGCTATACTTGTACTTTGAGTGGTTAAAATCTGTTATTTATACATTTACTATTGAAGAACTTTTGAGCACAATTTTTGTGACTACTATTAATGCGTATGAAAGTTATGGTCATATGAAAATTATTATTGTATGGACACTAATGTAGCAGGTAAGAGTTTGGGATTAACATGATCAATTGCTATGAAACTATACCCACAGGGGATGCAGATGTCGAGGAGTTGAAGTAGGAGTTATTTTGGAAAGCTGAGTTAGGCACCTGTTAATGTGTGTGTATTTTATCATTACAAGCATAGCTAACCTAAATGGGAAATTGTAGTTCCGTAATTGGGGTTGTTATAGTCGAAAGTAAGAGCTAGTGTGAATCTAGTATTCTGAGTGCAATACCTAGTACTGTGGAGGAATTTTCCCTAAATCAAGTCTAGGGAAAAGAATGTCTAATGGGAATCCTCAAAGAGCACAAAAACAATTGAATGTTCCTCACACAATATATTTTCTTTATTTCCCTAAGAGCATCAATGTTAACAAGATATTGTCGAGGTTAAGCGCAGAAAAAAAGAAAAGAAAGACATCAGAGAAAAATTATTCTTACAACCAATAGTACTATTTCCTCATCAGATGGATACCATACCTTCTAAATGGTCAAGGAGTAGTGGTACGCATATATTGGAGGTAGGGTAGAAATTAGGAGTGGCTGCGAAGAGGGTAGCTATTTACACTCATATTTTAGCGTTAACAATTGATAAATAAAGTATCTCCGTGAACATGCGTAGTCTGGATCAACCACAGTGTACAACGAAGCCCAGTGTCAAAATAATTAAGATGGAATGCATATGAAAAGACCACAACAAATGGAAATAGAAGCATGGGGACGACATAAGGCCTACAAGACATTAAAACTAAACAAATATAAAATATTACATAGAAGTATTGAAATAATTCAGATGGCATGCATATGAAAAGTCAATAACGAATATAATAGAAACATGGTACCGCCATAAGGCCACGGGACATTCAACCTAAACAAATATAATTTGTCACATAATAGGTAAAAAATAGTATTTCACGAAAACAATCTGGCTAGGTAGTCCTGGACGAAATCCATGAGATATCTATTAAATTACAAATGTATTATGTCTCATTTAGACTTTCTCTTCTGAAGAAACACAACTACAGTGACTAAATCACGCAGTGAAGAAGAATAGGCCAGGAATACATGATAACTGAACAAAGAAAGGAAACTCAATCGAACTGCCAGACCTCCACCAAAACAACTACTTGAACACCTCAACGTTGTAAAGTGCAACGCGAAGGGAGATAATAGAATCACCGACCTGGCTATCGGTAAGAAGTAAGTCAAAGGTGAGCCTGAATCTTCGATAGAATGCACCAGGGAATGAGGGAAGCGTGCATACCTGCGAAACCACCATGGGAGTCTGCAAATGAGATCGATAAAAAAAAATTACCTGCCCTAGTAAACAATAACCCTGGAAACCTACACATGAGATGACCTGAGAAAAATGCAACTGGAGCCTTTTACCTTCACCATATTGCTGCTAATGGAGCATAAGTCAGATCTGAGTAAAGAAATCCGTCTAGAGAGAATCTAGAGGAGAAAAATCAACAAATATGGATATGATCAGGGAAAATATCAGTAACCCTACCTGATAAGTAAAAGGGAATAATACATTAAAGACCATGAGTAGCAATCGGTTCATTCTGGCTGTAGAGATACCATATGCAAGTGAGTATAACCATTTATGTGGCGGTAACCGAACTCCACGGGGTTTTTCTTGGGTGTAGGTAATACGTTGAACCCTAGAAGGGTAAGTATTAAGTTAAATGCCAAATTTCAGCAGTAAATAATTATACATTCAACGAGTATCTCATAAATAAAAAGGGAATGGGTAGAGGCATAGCATTTACCTAGAGTAGGCATGACGCCTTGAGATGAACCGATGAACACAGCAAAGACCATAAAACCTCTCTCCTCTGTTATGGAAATCGAATACCCACAACCTTAAACGTGTGTATGGAGGAAAAACCTAGTATACTCGGTAGAGTTTCAGAGTATTAGAAACCACGCTAAGAAAAATTGAATAACAGTATTAAAAAATGCAGAACCCCTACTGTAGAGAACACAAAATAGTTCATTTGCCATATTACCTGGGTTCCATAAACAACGCTCCATCTCTGGGTTGTTAAAATAGTTAAAGCCCTTATAGAGTTAAGGCTATTACCAGTTGTTGAGCATGGAAGAGGAACATAAGAGCTACAACAGACATACCAATGCAGGCAAAAAAAGTTGATTAATTCAGAAGAAACAACTATACGGGGTTAGGGTTTGTGTGGAAAGATAGGCACCATCTGATGAGGGTAGCTAATCTCCACTGTCCACTCTGAAGTAATTTCATTCCATGCGTTGATCACATAAGGATTAGGAGGTGTCATCCATTCATTAGATAGGAAGGAGGTGGTCACATGGGCGTAGCAGGGATAGCGTACCATCTAATGTGTTGGGGATGCACCATCTATGTGAACCAGCATAGTATTATGAAAATCAAAGTCAACATTTAATTTCGGAGAGGCATGAGAAATAGGGTAGGGTCAACATAGTTAGGATATAATTTTATACAGTTCGATTAAGGAGGGGTGTGTGCCTTATAGAGATATTGACAAGTAACCAAGTAGATAAATAGGAAAAAATTTAACCATACATGAACTTATAAGTAATGAAGACATAAAGGTAATTGATAAAAATTAACTATCATACAAATAATTTAAGGAGCATAGAAATGTACACCATGCCAAACATGTAAAATTTGAATTTATTCAATGGATCTTTCTCTAAGTAAGAATGTTTAGAAAAGAAAAAAAAATTACATCAGAAGAGAAGAGGAGATGTGACACTTAGGGTATGGAGGCCAACGTGGTGTCATGCTCTTCCTTCATAAACCTTGAATCGAGTATCACATTCTCCCATCCTCCTAGGTTCAATATCAACAATGCCATGAATCCATGGAACATGCCTCTCCTTGATTACCACCATATCCTGTATGAACACCGCCTTTAACTCACCATCGCTTTTGCTGAGGTTTTTGAAGATTAGTTTTCATATTAACTCATGTATCCCTCAATACAATTATGACAACAAGGTCATTAATATAATTACAATGAATATAAAAATAGCTATTTTATAAAAGGAAATAAACACATACCTTGTTATATTACTCATTTAACTCATTCTTATTTACTCCTTCAATACAAATTAGTGTTGCTTTAGAAGTTGTAAGCCAAATGAAGCCAATTGCTCTTTTTCAATTTCATTGTAAGCCTTAAATCTCTCCTAAATGCACTTTTCATTCAAAGAAAGTGGAAATCCATTAAAAATATAAACTTTACATGCACAAGGTTTTTTTTGTCATTTATTTCACTATAGAATATTTTGATCAGCAACTATTTTATCCACTGACTAATGTCGTCTCAAAGAAGAAGAAGACAAGTCCACCCAAGTAGAATTGTTAAGGGACAAAAGGCCACACAAGTAGAATTGTTAAGTGACAAAACCACTGGAAAGAGATGCATGGGTCAAGAAATATATGGACCTCAAGGAAAGTAGCCATGTGAGAATTTTCTTACCAAAATCCTCAATGATTGATTTTTTTTATTCAACTATATAAAACCTATTCAAATATTGCTTTTCCACAATAAGCTCACATATAAGGCATGGAAATATTAGGAATACATAATAATAGAGGTTGACACCATCTAGTATCATTTTTATTTCAAAGCAAATAATATTAGAAAAAATAAACCCTTTATAAAATAACCTCTATAACAGAACTTTTAAGAGTGCACTTTGTATATAGCAGACATTAAAATAAAAAACCATACACATAATTATTACCTTGTGCATAACTTCTTCATCCGACTGGATTCCATATTTGGAAAATGAAATCTTTGGGCAAACCTCAATAAAACAGAAATCCTCTCGCTTATGCAAGAACTTGAAGGCATTTGTAGCCTCCAGATGAATGGGAAACTCTAGAATTGCAGACCCCCAAAACTATCCCTTCTTGTCATGGATCTTCCATCAAAGTTATTTCCTCAATATTGTTTATTTCCTATTCTTTCAATTTATTTTAAAATGAAAAAGAAGATCAATAATCTCAGACAAAATAACCTTTTTTGAAGATCCAAGAGTGACCATAAGGAAAAATACATGCAATTGCGAACAATCTATGATATGATAAAATATAAATATATTTTATGTGCCCAAAATATTACCATAGATATGTTTGACTCAGAAAATACACATTATTAGACGAGAATCTTATAAACCATAAACAAATTGCAACAAAATATCATGGATATGAATACAAAGGCGGTGTGAAGTATAAGATCTTACAACCTCTTTTGTCCATGATTTTTAAATATTGCTTACGTGAAGAGTTTCATTATCTTGGCTTCGTGTAACTCCGCAATTATTCCCTCACCTGAAATTTTAAATCACATTGCTAATATGTGAAAGCAATAATACAAAGACAACTACTGTAAAATTTTGGGACTCGCATCTTCATCCATAAAAACAAGAGCAATGATTAGTCAAAAAAATAAGTAGAAAAAAGTGGATAAACCGACTTCCCCACCACAAACAAAAATATAAATAATGCCCACCAAAAGATACCTGGGTTCCCCACAAATAAAAAGAAATACAACTAGCCAGAGCAACAGATCATAAGAATATTGGAAAGTCTCCACACAAAATGATAGCCAAAGATTACAGTCATTATAACAACACTTAAAATCAAAAGGAAGAAGAAGTCAATGTTACAAGAAATGTCTAAAGAGAACTTGTGGATTCGTAAAATCTCCCACTTCTTTTTTTGCTTACTCGACACTTGCGAAACGAATAAATGTAAAATCCTTGTTCTTTTGATTGTAAGGATATTTTCCAATCCGACCTCAACAACTTCACCAACCTCACTAAACACCTTCTTCAGATCCTCTTCATCAATGTCCTTATCAAGCCCACCAAAAATCACTTCCAACTCATTCTGCTTTATCTACTCCTTAACCATGGTAAGAATTACCATGTCTTGTTGGTCAATACCCGTGTATCCCTCTACACCCTCTTCGTGACATCCTGCTCCTTTAGTAGCTTCATTTCCTTGGATCTGCTCACCAATGAATACATTATTTGTAGTTAATTCATCCTGGTGTCCATTATCGTTACCCACACTATCTTGTTCTTCATGCATAACAATATTGATATCTTGTTCTTCATGCATAACAATATTGATTTCGTTTTTCTCCCAGTCTATTCCCTTTATGCCTTTCTGGCTACCTTCTATAGAGGGCTTATTGGTATCCTTGGTGGTTTCTGAACCCCCAAGACATAAATCACAATAAATATTACTTCAAACAAACATAAACACCTACAACTCATTTTCATATAGTGAGTCAAGACTTTTATCTAATTGGGACCACCTCACAGAAGGTGTTATACCATAGAAAAAATCGAGTAAATAAAGAAATAAATACTACAAGAAAACATAACAAGATCAATGAGGTAGAAATCCATTCATCAGATTTTGATGCTCACTGTGGTTTGCTAGACCCAAATGATAAATTTCAAAAAGTATGGGGCAGGATGCAACTGTGGAAGAATAGTGGTTTCCCTGACCCAAATGATAAATTTCAAGATTGAGCAGGGTGCAATGGTGGCAGTAAAGTTAACCCTAAAATAATCCCGTGCTATGCAGTGCAGCCCCCCAGAGCTCGCTATGTGGTTCTAAAGAAAGCCTCATATTGAAATGTTGCTTAAAAAACAACAAAATGATAAACGTACCTTTTGCGTCCTCATTGGTATCTTCTATGGGAATTTATTTCTCCGCTTTTCAAATCTTGAAATGTCTCTACGACTTTCTCTTCGGCTTTCAGAGTTCCAATGATGGGCAATGGCTTTGACTCTTCTTTCTCAAGATCCTCGGGCCCTGTCTCCGGTGGGGTACAACTCATGGACTTGGCTATGCTCTTAGGAGTTTGTTGGGAGCCTTGGCAGTTGTTTCTTTTTTTCTGAGCAGTTGTCCCAACATTGCTCTTTACAATGCAAGGAGGAATTGTTGCAGGAAAATGATGCAGTGGGGGATCGAAACCTGGACCTCTTAGAGCTTGAAAGAAAAATAATTGGAAACTTCAAGGTGAAGAAAGGAAGATGTATATTTCTTTATATCATCACTCTTATAAAGGGAGAAGGCAACAAAATGAATCTACAACAATGGAGCTCTCTAAGGGAGAAGTTGAGGTTGTGCAACATCGCCTATTGGTGAAGACGATGGAGGTTAGCGGAGCCTCGAAACCTAAGCTCGATGTAGGCCATCCTTCCCATGAAATAAGAAGAATAATATAAAAAAAATAAGAAAAAGAATAAGAGCATTCGTCGCAACCCAACCCTACAAAGTAAGATCTATCCATGTAAAAATCAAGCAATGAAAAACAATCAGGTGTCATATTTGATAGTAGAAAGATAAATGAAAATAAATCTTCGTCATGAGCTTGATCTGGCCAATCCAACCGTGCAAGGAACACCTATCAAAGTAATCAATAAAAAAAAATTAAATTATAAAAAAGAAATAACAATTCAAAATTACACACATTTCATAAAAATCAAATATGAGATTGAAACTTAATTCTCATTTCAAGGCATATAAAAATCTTCTTCTATTACAATTATGTTGTGAAAATCACCCATGGACTCAGTGCACATAGACATCAAAGAATATTGTTACTAAAGTCAATGATTACCTAAATGGTGTTGGGTATTTTTTTTGTTTGCAATGGGAAAATACCAAAATCACAAAATATAAAACACAGAGGCAATGCTCTGTTTCCTTTGCTTCAGGATCTTTTACACAGAGAAGTCTTTTAAAAAAAATTACAGAGGACAGAGTATTCCACCACCATAAAATGATTTCTATTCATTAAACAAAAACACTTACATATTCATCCTCTTTTACTCAGAGGATTCACCAAAACATTTTCACAAAAGTTACTCTGCCTCCTATGAAATTTTACAACTCTGTGTGTAAATATTTCATTTACATTCACTGCTGTGTGAAAACAAAATTACAGAGTTTTACACGTTTACCTTTTCACCTGTGTGAAACAATTCATGGATTTCAACAAAACCATCCATTGGTTTTCTTCATTTACTTCTCCTCCTTCTCCTATAGTGCTGTGCAATTTTTTTTCATTACAAACCAAAAACTTTACCCTGTTGCATTTTCACCATGGTCTTCATTTGCTCCTCTGTTCTATTTTTTTTCTTACACACTGCTGTGTGTTTTCATTGCATATTCATTTGTTCGCTGCTGCGAATACAATACCTTTCCTCCCCGTGTGCGTTTTCACCATTACACATTACATTTAATTCAATCCCCGTGTGCAAATAAAAAATAAAACTTTACAATGGATTCAACGCTCCTATTAAAACATAAACCAAAAAGAAATTAAAAACTTACGATATGGTTTTTCGCCCATACTCCGTATTTACTCGCCGTATCAAAAACATTGAAAATTTTACCAAACATATGACATTGTATTAACTTAACGTATGGGATGGACCACGCTTCATTAATTTTGACAGGCCTCCGTATGTACTTTGGACAGTGTAAACGGCGGAGACCTTTCCTGGAGATCGAACGGCGGAGAGGATGCACTTCAATTGGACGCATATTGGGCAGGGTGAGAAGACCGAGCGATACCTTCCGATGGATGTCAGGTGATGATGTCATGATTGTCCAGATGTCAGCATCGGAGCACCATCATACGGAAACCTCCTTAAGCCAAAAGCGGTGCGATATCTTCCCAGTGGTTTCAGGTTTGCTGCTGGGTGGTTTTGACACGCCGCTGACTGCTGACCCGCGCGCGCTCAGTTGGAATTATAATTTTAACACTCCCCTTTAATTTCAACTGCTGGGCATTCGGTCATACCCAGACACTTCCTCAAAAATTCAAAGCTTTTCTGATCCAATGGATTTGTCAAGATGTCTGCAACCTGTTCTTGTGTCCTGCAATGTTCTAGGACGATTTCTCCATTGTTCACTAATTCTCTAATGTAGTGAAACCTTGTATCAATGTGTTTCGTTCTCTTATGAAACACTGAATTCTTTGACAATGCAATAGCTGAGCTATTGTCACAAAAAATCACTGTCGCTTTTGCCTGCTCTTGGCCTAAGCTCCTCAACATCCTTCTCATCCAAACTGCTTGACATGCTGCTGCTGTAGCTGCCACGTATTCAGCCTCTGCTGTAGACAATGCTACAATGGACTGCTTCTTAGAAGCCCATGAAATGGCTCCTGAACCCATATGGAAAACATAACCGGAAGTGCTCTTCCGATCACCAACACTTCCTGCCCAATCACTATCTATATATCCAACCAAATCTGAATGTTCTGAGACATTATATAAAATTCCAAACCTTTTAGTGCCTTTCACATACCTCAAAATTCTTTTTGCTGCCTGCCAATGTGCCTCCTTTGGCCTCTCCATGAATCTGGAAATTAAACTAACAGCATACATAATATCAGGCCTGGTTGCTGTTAAATACATAAGGCTGTCTACAATACTCTTGTACAAACTAGGATCAAAATCCTTACTGCTGTCCTCTCTGCTGAGTTTTAATCCCATCACTGTGGGAGTGATCGCTGCCTTACATTCTTCCATGTTAAATCTGCTCAATACTTGAACCACATATCTTGCCTGTGATATGAAAATTCCTTTTTCATTTTGAACTACTTCTATGCCTAAGAAGTATCTCAAGAAACCCATGTCAGTCATTTCAAATTCTTCCTTCATGACTGATTTAAAATTTTTAATGAGCTGATCATCATTACCTGTGAAAATAACATCGTCAACATACAAGACAACAATTAAAATTTTACCATCTTTTTCTTTGATGTAGACGGTGGGTTCTCCTTCACATTTGTCGAATTCATTATCCAATAGATATGAATCTATTCTGCTGTACCATGCTCTTGGCACTTGCTTTAGCCTAAAGAGCTTTCTTCAATTTGCACACTTTGTGCTCTCCACCTTTCTTCTCATAGCCTAGAGGCTGTTCAACATAAACCTCTTCCTTTAACATTCCATTTAGGAATGCTGACTTCACGTCCATTTGGTAGACTTTCCATTTGTTTGTGCTGCTATGGACAGCACTGCTCTCACGGTTTCCATTCTTGCAACCGGTGCAAAAGTCTCCTCATAATCTCTCCCATACTGCTGCTTGTACCCTTTGACAACCAGCCTTGCCTTGTGCCTTTCTATCTTGCCTTGAGCATTGCTCTTAGTCTTGTAAACCCATTTCACTCCAATGACTTCTTTACCTTTTGGTAGCTCAACCAAATCCCATGTTTTGTTTCTCTCTATGGCATTCATCTCCTCATCCATAGCTTCTATCCATTTC
>APFE031634404.1:3355-19350 GCA_000404065.3 Pinus taeda
AAAAAAAATAATAATCATTTTTTGGGCTTCTTGGCTGGCTCAACTCGATTCCGAGAATCGAGTGAGGGGCTCATATGATGTTATGAATCAGATGGAGCCCTGGCCAGTGGCTGAAGGTGCCACGACCCGGGGCTGGCGGGGCAGTGATGGAGCCCTGCCTAGGGGCTCAGCAAGGCATGGCATTGTGTAGGCAAAGCTACGTGCACCTTTGCTAGTCGAGGGTTGTGGGCACATTGGTAGGCTTAATCCAAGTCTGAGAATAAAATTGAGCCTGCCCAAGGGCCCGAAGAGGAATTTTTATTTTTATTTTTTTATAATAATCATAATTCATTTTATAACATTTTTTTGTTTTATGGTTTTTTTCTTTAAATTTTTAATAAAAATATATAGACTTGCAGTTGACACAAATTGGTTAAAAGAATTTCCACCACCCAAGTGCCTCCGATGCCACTAAATCTCAAATCCAACTACATTAGGCTTCATAGACAATATTTAATTACATTTCTAAAAGAACTGATGAAATTTATTTCCTAGTTAAGTAAAATGGACAACAATCATACTCTAATAATCGATAGAAAAAATTTATGGAAGACACAAAAGGACAAAAAGCATCCAAATGATTACAACAATTAGACAACTCTGCATAATGAGAATATAGGTGGAGATACAAGCGAACCATAATAAGTGATTCATATGAGAAAATATTTTGAATGGAAAAGGAAAACGATCAATAAACCAAATTGAATAATGGCAGTGAAAACTATTGACCTCTTAAAATAAGTAGAAAATGAAAATGGACAGAATATGAACCAAATCCGATATCATATGCATTAATAAGATGATTATGCTTCTCTTCAACATCACTTCTATTACTATTTGTGAAAATGGTGCCAACCTCATTAAATGTAGGTTTTGTACCATTTTTAAGGTGATAGTCTTTCCCTTGCTTATAGGAGTTGTCCTTACTTCTCAATAAAGATCAAACTCTAAATATGGAGGAATTCCATCCTCATCTAAAATAATTTCGTTGTTATCATCAATTATTTCTAACACTCAAGTTCAGGTTACTGAGAAAAATTTGTATACCACCACATAGAAAAAGAACAAGGGGGAGAGTCAATTGCTTTAGAATAAAACTTTAAATGTCCTATCCTAAGATTTCTTATCCCAATGATGATCAACATTTGCTAATATAGAAAAACTCCTTCCTTATCTTGAGTTTTAGCATTTACATCAGAGCTCTTAACGTCAACTATAATAGTCTCACAAGTCAACAACTTCACAAAGACCTACATATTACTTGGGATATGAAGGACAAGAAGAAGGGTACATTGTTCCAAATATTATAATCAACTACGCTTCTATCAGCTTGAAGATCATGCCTAGTGAAGGTCAACCTTTGATGATTTGGAGCAATTTATTGTCTTAAATTTTAGCTTTCGCATTATTGACAATCTCTGAGCTATCAACTTCATAAGTAATTTTCATGTCAATTAGAATTTTGATATCTGCATTCCACCTTCATAATTAATTTTCATCGTGGGTAGAGTTTTGAGATCTTCATGATTTTTTTTAGTCATGGTAATGTGAAATATATCACGAGGTAAGTGTTATAATGTACATCTTAGTTTACTAGCCATTTTGTTTATATTTCTACACTAATTCCTACCAATATCAAAGACCTTGCCTTTCATTGTAAAGATTAGGACACACATATTTTCACTTACCTCTTTTAAAACTTCTTAAAACCATTTTGCAAATTTGTCAAGATGCTACAGTACATACATATTCCTTTGCAATTTAGAAAGAAAAAATGATATTAATATCCAATAAATTTATATAAATATTAGATAAAATTAAAAATAAATAAAATAATAGGATATGTTAGACAAACTCTCGAGCGCTTTGAACACCCTGTTTCAAGCATACTCAAGAATAAATAAAATATTAAAATGAAAATTAAATCCACACCAAATTCTAAATGTCAAATCCATAATAATGTGACTAACGAAATGGAATAAATAAAAAATGGTAAAAGCATGAATTGAAGACTTATTGGAAATATGTGTGTTGGAAAGATGTTTGTTTGAAGGGGAAAAAATCAAGCATTAATGGAAAGAACCACTAAAAAACAGAAACAAACAGAAGCATCCATCGAACATAGACCAAAAAAAACATCCACTAAAATTTTGAAAGAGGCGTGGATTCGATTGAAATTTGAAAAAGCATGGACTCTCAATTGAAGAGAGAGCATGGAATCTCGAAGGAAGTAGTGGTGGTAAAACTCTTGTAGCCATTGAAGAGAAGTGTGAAATCCCTATATTAAGTCTTATCATTTTTCCAACATCTTCCTTACCCTTTGTCCATATCAATTGTGATTATTCTTGTGTGTTTGGCTATATGTGTGGTTAGAGTTTGGGTTTGTCTATGTTGAGTTTGTGTTTGAGTCAGTCATGGTTGTGTGGGATAGAGGAGGAGGCTGAAAAGAGAAGGGAAGAGGAGGAAAGATGAGTTGTTTACCGACTTTTTGGGCTCAAAGAAATCAATTATCTCTAAAAAATGGTGTGAATTATATTCTATTTAACTTTAGTGTTTCTGTTCATCTCTGCGTTGCTGTAAGAATTAATTCCATTTCATAACTTTATATTTTGGTTTGGTGCAGTGTAAATTATTGGAGTGAATGAAGAGTTGACGTTGCATGAAAATGAATGAAATATGGAAGGAAAGAGGTGGTTTACATTGTTGTTAATCAAGGCATTCCAATTATCTTGTTGAACGTGAAATCGAATCCCAATTCTAGGTATATAGAGATGGCACTGTATCTCTGCTTTTGATTAGTTGAAACATCATGCTTTAGCCAGCTTTATTGAATTTAAGACTCTCCTTCCTCCCCAGTAATTTGTATTAAATTTAAACTTTTCTTTATTTTTTCAATCATCCTCAATAATTTTTATTAGAGATAGTTTTCTTGTCACTCCTTCAAGAATTTATCCCCTATGAATTCAAGCATCACTAGATTTTTAATGACTTCTGATAGCTCTGTATTTGGGTTTAATCTATTGTGTATTAGTTTATTTTGTGGTTTTGAAGTATAACCTCTTCTTTATTAGTCTAACCCAATACTTTTTTCTAACATGACTTGCGTTGTATTGTGTTCTTTCTTTGTTTAATCTGTAGTTTTTTCCCTTTTGGGTGTAAAAATATACATTTTGGAAAGTGGATTCCTATTTGTTTTCATTATTTAAATATGTGATAGAAAGATTTATTATTTTTATATAAAAGACAAATTGGTATTTACATTTTTCTCTAATATTTATGTGGTATTAAATGCAAATTTATTTACAGGAGGGATTTCACCTCCTAGTTTTGGTGAAAGGGTTTTTTTTAGAGTAAATATTGATGTAGTTATATATTATTCTTTCCTTCTCTCAAAATACTATAAGAGAATTATGCACACAATTATTAATAAAAATATTTTTTATGGAAAGAGTTAAACTCCTTCCTAGTTCTCAAGAAGAATGGGGCACCATTTTTCTTTCAGTAGTTTAGTTATCTTTGTTTGTGTTGATTACTTTTCTTTAAACTCATACCCGTCAAAACATATTTTTTTAAGGATACATTTACTTTACAACATTTATATTTGAGGCATGTCATATTACACTTCAATGGTCATGCATTCATATTATAACACTTATCCCATTCGCATCTAATTCATAACACACTTATATTTTAAAAAAAAAATCTATATATTTTACAAAAATATAAATTATACAATCTTTCACCATGCATTGAAAAACACTAAACATAATTATACTTAACAGACCATTCATATTGGTTTTTATTTTTTTTTGGCTTTCATTTTAGTTGATTTTTATAGCTTTTTATATTGTATTATTTATATTTTATATAATTAGATAAGGGTATACATATATAATTTAATGTATTTATGTATTTATGTTCATATATTGAATTGATACTGTACCATGTTACTTTGAATTTGTGTGTGTGTTTAGTTGAATTGTGTGTTTTCTTTTTTGAAATTTCATATCTATATGTGGGTGGTCCTAATAATGATTATTTTCTTTTGTATTTTGAGACCAAATTTTATATAGTGTGTTTGCTTATTTGGTCTAGTATTTTGCATGTTTATTTAATTAAAATCCCATATATATGTGAATGCTTGTATCCATGTTTATTTATGAATTTTTGTATGTAATTTGGAATTGTAATCATGTGTTTATTGTGATGAATTATGAATTTGAATGGGTAAACATAATGTAGATTTTAATTTGTATATTGTGTGTGTGTGTGTGTGTTTAAAGCTACATAAGGATATTTGAGCGTTTTCTTTTATTGAGTTGAAATTTTATCATGTGCAATTAGTTATTTGAAATTGCATGTTTTGTGTTTAGTCCAATTTGTTTATTGTGTGTTTGTTTGAACTTTTACTGTACGATTTACTTTTTATGGTGTGTGATTTCATATTTAATGTTGCATTTTCATATTTGGGTGTTTGTTTTTATATTAACTTGAAATTGTATTATGTGTGTTTCCTTAGTTTTTTAGCACCCCCCCCCCCCTTGTGTACTAAATTATTGCAAACCTAAGCCGAGTTACAACTAGGTGCGATATCCTCCCTTGTGTGCTAAGTTACTGTAAACCTAAGCTGAGTTAAAGCTAGATTTGATATCCTCCCTTGTCTTTTAAATGATTGTAAGCCTAAGTTGAGGGAAGCTAGGTGTGATACCCTCCTTTGTGGGTTAAACTATTATAAACCTAAGATGATGAAAGATAGGTGATATGTACTATGAAAAGAAAATGTGTTACTAATAAATTACTAAAATAAATCACTTAGAGGTTGGAGCACCAAGAGAGAGGAGATTCTTTCCAAATCCCATGAGGAACGGGAATAGAGATGAATATTTCATGATAAGCTTCTATATGACATTTTAGATAAGTTTGGATGGATTGGATATCCATCGGATGCATGGGAGATAAAGATCCATCAGACATAAAAGATTCATTGGAAATAAAGGCAAGATTTTATGAGGAAAAGCATCCTGGGATATAAATATGTTGTGAAAAGACGTAGGAAAATGGAAAAATATATAAAAGTAGGGCGTCGATAGTGGTAACTAAATCATGAAAGAGCGTATTAAATACCCAGTGATTGATCAATTGAGGGCAGTTGATGCCTGGCAAGATCTTTAGCTCGAAGGGAGTAAAATGTGATTCATGGTTGGGTGATGGTGCTCCTCCCTCCAAGAGAGGTTTTAGTTGGTCTCAGATGCATGGGATGTTTGTATGATGATTCTCTCTCTCTCTCTCTCTCTCTCTCTCTCTCTCTCTCTATTATAGTTCCAAGTTTTTTATGAGAAGATTTTATTAAGTCTCTGTTATCGTTGCAATTTTTCTATGAGATGATTGCTTAAGTTTCGTCACCATGAGAATGTTTGAATGAATTACATGGGTTTGTGTACTAAAAAAATTATTAGGATGCTAAATCCTACAATTCAGATATATGAATTACATAATTTCCTCTTTTATAGAAAATGAATGATTCAATAATGCATATAACTGTCGTGTGCTCTCATATGCATTTCGAAGTTATTAATATTATCTTTATAGTGGTAGAAAAGAGTAGCATGCTTTAGTGTTTTGTAAGCTTCCATGCATATGGAATAATTATGGAGGAATGTCTCCCATAGTATTATCAAAGGTTCACCATGGTCTATGTCATGCATAATGAAATTAGATGCTCTTGCATGCAGTATAAGGAATTGATGGAACATCCTCTTAGTTATGCATATACTTCAATATCATCAGGTTGCTAACGATACCTAGTGTGTCTATGAGATAGGTTACATGTATAATGCCTGATCTAAGATTTGTATTTAATTAAGCAATTCATTATGCATGACGGAAACAAGACCTATAATAATGATGGATGATCATGATAGTAGAGTTTAAATAAGATCATTTATGTAGGGAAGGAAATTAGTATAGGTTGCATGTTATGGTTAGTTTTGTTTTCATCTACTAAATCAGGTTTACTAGAAATCTGACACATACGCCTTGACAATAAGGTTAAAAGACCATACCAAAAGCACTCTATAATTAAATTGATCATGACTATGGAGTCTATTACAGAATTACTAATGATGATATAAGGGCGGGCTAAAGATACACTAAGTGATATTGTTTCTTAACGATTAAATATAGAACAAAATAAACATTTGTGGAATGGGAGCTTAGGAGGTAAATTATATGGTAGGCTAAGGAGATTCGTTACCAAAGGTATCAAACAAAAAGTTCAAACACTAATTCTTGTGGACCAATCCACCTCCGTAGGATTTCCATTATGGGTTTAAAAAAAAAACGTTCTCCGTAAAGGTGAAGTTAAAATTTGAAGCTTAGAACATGTTAATGTCATATTTATTTGTTGTCGTTAAAGAAAGTTAGGATTCCTTAATGGTTTATTGAGGAACCATGAATATACATATGTTAATTCAATATATATGTAACAGGATGTTATAAGAAATTTAATTAAGGGGGAAGTTTTTATGCTTTGGTGGAAGATGTTTTCTACCCCATCTAGGTTGTATGCTCAAACACGTCCTCTAGGAAGACCATATGGTATCAAAAAAATTAATATAGGGTTAAATCCGAAAGAATTTTCAAGAGACTTCAATCAATCCTACATCAAACAGCTATCAAGATAAGCTTTGGGGTCTTTGTGTTTCCCTCACTATATGTTTTTGAAGGTGCCTTTCCATGGCTACAAAGTATGCAATAAATCTCTAGAATTATTAAGCTTGTCTCACATCCATGCCCATGAGATCGATTCATGTATTTAAACTTTAGTAAGTTTTAAAACGATAGGCCAGCAACAAAAGTACCGGAGGAAATCTAATCCGCTTTGTCATATAAAGAACATTTTTTGGAGGTAAAGGTGTTGTTATGGATTCTTTGGCGTATTATATTATTGAGGAATTGAAGAATCCTGGAATTTAAAACTACAAAATATGACCTCCAAAAATTTCTTTGACTCTATTTTCATGACATCGACTTGAGTGGGACGTTACAAATTATCAACATAAACGGACTCATCCATAAATTATGACATAAACGGACTCATCCATAGTGTCGATATTACATTGCGTGGGGTGAATGCGTAGTGGGAAAAAGCACACGATGGGTTATGGCAACTAGAAATATGAAAAGAGTTGGTCCACTTGTGTGTCTACCCGGTCACCCTGTTTCCCATTAGGTGGTAACCACCACCAATCCATCCATTGTTGGGAGGACCTCACCACCGTGATTAAATTACCGTACTCAACAACTGATTCCATGAAATGGACTAACCCATTAAGGAAGATATATCATGGACAGTTCAACATTCACAACGGAGAACTCAACCTTTCTCAGATAATAGCGATAAAACTCAACCTTTGGGACGTATGAGGCAGTTCGAACCTGTGAAGCTTTTTAACAAACAATTTGGTTATGTTTCCAAGCATTTTTGGAAACTCGTTGATGGAAAAGGAGAGGAATAACTAGGAAGAATTGTCAATCTGAATATCAAATCGAGGCACGGGGATGGAGCTTCTGCGCATGTTATGTGGACGGACAGAAGCTAGCTCTTATTTTGTTCTGGAAAAAGGTCGGGAAAATTAGGCGAGACATGTGATTCACCATACGATTACTCCTCCCTATGGATTAGCGCTGAATACACGCGTATGCTGCTTGATCCTCATGCGTAGTCATTTTTTTTCGAGTGTGTTACAGATTTTCTGTTTACGTTCAGGATGGGATGAATGCCGGTTTCAGTGTCTGTTTTTATTGTTTACGGAACTGTCAGTGCCTGTTATCCTTATTGCATGAGAAACATCCAGTAGAGATCGACCTTATCCACCTTATCCAATGACCCAGAGAGGTACGAAATTGTTCAATCCCAAAAGCCTACTTTTGGCTTATAGATATAGGGTTACCCTAAAAAATGCTTAGAGAATAATGCTGGTAAAAGCAAACAATGAGAAACAACAGAAAACAATTTTACGTATAGGATTTTTGAATATAAGATGTACATATAGTGGCATGTAAACCTTGCCGACATGGACGCAGTGGCTTTTAATTTTATTTTCGCAGAAAAGTATGCCAAAGCGGTCAGTTTTCCAGCGAGACCAATAATGGATAAAAGAAACGGCTGCTAAAGCAACATGAAAATTCCACACCCCACAAAGCTCCGCCTTTTTAGCTTTTAGAAACATCACGAGAAAAGCTTTAGATTGATGTTTCCCATTTAAATACTACATTTTGCGTTTGTCTTATCTTAGAAGGGAATTCAATCCTGGAAACCTGAATTTTTGTCTTACGAAGGTAGGAACATTAAATGCAGAACATGACTTTGTATTAACACCACTATTGGTAACTAAATCTTGAAACAGTGTATTAAATACCTAGTGTATCGATTAATTGAGGGAAGTTGAACCTTGGCAAGATCTTTGGCTCTCGGGAACCATAGGTGATTCATGGTTGGGTGGTGCTGCTCCTCTCTCCACGTAAAGTTTTAGTTAGTGTCAGTTGTGTGGCATGTTTGTATGATGATTCTTACCCTCTCTCACTTATAATTCAGGTTTGTTTACGATAATATTTATTAAGTCTATGTTATTGTTCCAGTTTTTCTATGAGATGGTTTCTTAAGTTTCCTCACTGTGAGAATGTTTGAATGAATTACATGGGTTTGTGTACTAATAAAGTTATTAGGATGTTAAATCCAACAATTTAGATATATGGATTTCTTAATTTCCTCTTGTATAGAAATGATAGATTCAATAATGCATATCATTGTCATGTGCTCTCATATGCATATTGACATTATTAAGATTACCTTTGCAGTGGTAAGAAAGAGTAGCATGTTTAAGTGTTTTGTAGATGTTCCTGCATGTGGAACAATTATGGAGTGTCTCCTTTAGTATTATCAAGGGTTCACCATGGTCTATGTTGTGCATAATGGAATTAGATGCTCTTGCATGCAATATAAGGAATTGATGGTACATATTTTTAGTTATAAATATATGGGTATGTAATATATCCAATGAAATTGACTTGAATGTCACGAGGTTTCTGAAAGTACCTAGTGTGTGTATGAGATACATTACCTATATAATGCATGATCTAAAATTTGTCTTTAATTAACCAATTTGTTATGCATGATGGAAACAAGACCTATAATAATGATGGATGATCATGATAGTAGAGTTTAATTAGTATCATTGATGTAGGTAAGGAAACTATTATAGGTTGCATGTTATGGTTAGTTCCATCTTCATCTACTAAATCACGTTTACTAGAAATCTCAGACATAAGTCTTAACAATAAGGTTAAAAGACGATACTAGAACCACTTTATTCTTAATTTGAGAATGATTGTGGAGTCTATTATAGAATTACTAATGATGGTCTACATGCAGGCTAAAGATATCGTTGCTAGTATTGCATCTTAACGATTAAATATAGAAAAGATAAAGAAACTTTAGAAAATGGGAGCTTAGCAGCTAAATTCCAAGGTAGGATAAGGAGATTTGTTAAAACTTGGAAAAATATATTATGTGTTTTTCTATTTGAATTTGTATTTGTGTTTCATATTTAAAAATTTAAAATTGTATGTTTTCTTATTTAAATTTGTATTTTCTATGTTGTTTAAAATTGCATATATGTAACACCCCTCCCTTGTATGTAAAACTTTGCTAACCTAAGCTGAGAAAAAGTAGGTCTAACATGTAATAAGAAAAGTAAATACTTTATGAAATAAATGAAATAATTAATCACTTAGAATAGTGAGACACCAAGAGATGAGATTCTTTCCAAATCCCATTGGTGAATGGGAATCAATAATATTCATAATAAGACTTCTAGATCCAGATCTAGATGAGATTAATGGATTTCAAGATAAATATCCATTAAACTACTTAGTTGGAGAAAGATGCTAAGTTAAGGAAAACCATAAAATCCTTGCCCGAGAAAAAGGAAAGCTTTGATGAGCAAAATCCTCACAAGAAAATAACTCTCAGCTTGGGGATGAACTGGAAGCAGGCAGTTCTAGGTTGGGTGGTGGTGCTCGGTTTTCCATGTGACGTTATTTCAATTTCTCTTATAGAATTCCATTTCATGGGATTTGTTGTATGTTTTTCCTTACCTTGTATATTGTCGAATTCTCTCAACATATGTGTATATCTACATGTGTGATCTTTGTGTAGAAAGATAATTCAATAATGATGCATGAAACAACTAGGTAGGATGAATAATTATGTTTTAATGTTGCCACCATAGAGCTAGTGGTTCAGGTTATCCATGCTAGGCGTTTTGCACTATTAATTGTATCTACTAAAGGTCATCTTAACTATTTATTCACTGTGGTTAGTATTGCATAAGATATGCCAACAGGACTATGGACATGTTATATCGAGAAGTTAACTACAGTGTATTTATGTTAAAGAGTTCATTAATCCTTGTGTTAAATCCTCAGAGGAACGGAACTCGACTATAAGATCTTAAAATATCATGATTGATGCATTTCATTGCGATGTGATGTATGCATGTGTAGAATTGCGGATATTAACCTTGTCTATGGGATGATTATATATGAACGAATATGACAACTATTGCATATTTAAGCAAAGTTAAATTTAGTGAAGGAACAAAATATGGGGTTTTAATATTGGATCAAGGAGGTATGTGACAAATGGTATGACAGCTCTATGTTCAAGTATTATGGTCTAAGAAACAACCCACCTTTATAGGGTATGAATGAGATTTAGGTCCTAAATTAGGAAGTTCAATAATCTTGGTGGTTTGCATTTTTCATATAACACCTTTATGCTAAAGAAAAAAAGAAAAAAAGAAAAAAATAATGATAGACATATGCAAAGTGAAAGGCTAGATTTTGCCGCACCTTGTGCATAGTAATAGGATCTACCCTATTACACATATACTCTAGCCCAACATATTCCTTGTGTATGCATATAACTTACTCTACACACTCATGCTTTAATTTCATTAGTTTTAGACATAATAAGATTGTTAAAATGAGGAGACTTATAACATAAGTTTATAGACATTAATATATGTACAATTAATAAGTTTCCAAAAAGTAAAGGTTTTGTAAAAATCATAAATTCTTCTCTATTTATTCCCAAGAAAAAATAAGAAAATTATATTGGAACCTACTATATTGTTCACACAAAGAAGTCTTTAGGGACCTAAAATGTCTCTACAGAGATAAACATGGCCAAGAAGTAAAATATGTGAACATTTAAAAGAGTAAGTTACAATACTCTACATAACTCAAATATTCAATTTTTTCTTACAAAAAAAGTAGAAAGGAGAATCATGGTAAATTAGGATGTTCTAAAATTAAAGACAATTGATGGAATTTCTTTTAGTAATTTGTTAAGATATTTCTATAAATAAAACCCCAATAACTGCTATTACTAACTTGCAATGAACTTCAATATTTTAGAACAAGAAAGTATGACTAATTGAACCATGCATTGGGCTAATGAACAATTGTAACTTTGAATATTTATGCAAATACATGGTCCTGACATAAGTATAAAATCGTAATTTATGATTGAAATCAAACTGAAATTTCAAAGGATATTTTAATAAGTTTGCAGGGAGTGAATGTTGTCAAGCCACATCGATGAAAGAATTTCCTTGCCATCACCTAAAGTGAATCAACTGCTTAATGCGATTAATATGACTTAACTATATTCTATGCTTAACATAATATCCTCAATTACCTTAATGAGTACGATATGCATTCATGGTCGTTGGCTCAAGCCCTGAGAAGCCCTACAAAAGTGTAGTGTGAAAGGCACACCACAAGAAATGTGACATTCTGGTGATGCCATTTTAGATGCTCAGAATCTTTCCTACCAAGTTAAGATTGCTCGTATGTTTAAATCCTTGGAAATCTAGTGCAATGCTAGAACCACGAATAGGCATGAATCAAATATGGTGATTTCAAGTTTTAATTTCTAAGGATTGTCAACAGGGAAGTTGGGACACAATCTACCATATAAATGATACGAATATCGATGGCTAGGTGTTGTAAACCTTCTTATTAATGTATTTGAAATGATCATTTTTGTTTATCTGCAGTGAGTGCTTCTCAATTTTAGAGAACCTTAGCCTCAGGGTTATTTCTTAAAAAGGAAATGAGCATTCTCTAAAGTTACAAAAGTAGTTAGAAGTGCTAGAGATAAATCATGACCACGAAAAAAAATATGGAGACAATGAATGATACTAAAATAAACTATCAAAATAGTTTATTAATGAAGCCATAGGTTCGTTTGATACTAAATACAAATAAAAACATTCCAAATACATCAAAATCCACTTTTTGGGTAATAGAATCACAACATGGATAAAATCACTTCCACCTGCTTTCTTTTAAGATATCTTGGGTTAAGTGATTGTGTGTCTACACCGACCCTATAATATTTTACTACGAGTGATGATGTTGAATCTTGGTAGCTTTTAGAAGTAGTTCATTTTATTGGTAGATTTAAAGCTAAAGAGACACCTTCCCAACTAGGTTTTTGGATAAAATCCCATTAAGGGTTGTTGTTTCCCTTTTGGTCCCCAATAATGCCTTTTCTTTGACCCTATCCGCTAATCTAGAGGCAGTGAAAGGAATTTGGTGTAGGATAATGGTTATCCTTTCTTGGTTTCGGGGAGAACAATGTGATTATCCACCTTATCTGAGAAAAAGAAACTCGGTTGGACATTCTATGGCCAAGTATCGAATTCTTATCGCTCGTTGCTCAAATAAGGATAAGGAATGCCTTTAATACATTAAAGCATTGAAATTGCATTCCATCTTGAAAGGAAAAACCTTATTCACCTCAGGTAATCCTAATACTTATAAAGGTATTATGAAATTATGAGTTTCTTTCTGGGTGAAAAAGTAATAAGAACACGAGGTGTTCTTTAGGTTGAGGACAACTATCCCTCAGGTAGGCAAGTGAGTGAAGCTACCAGAATTGTAGCATGCAAATGACAACTTGTTGTGAGTGGTTATTCTCCTGTCTTCTTATGTAATTTGGATAACACTTATCCTTACATGCACATAGACAAGTCACACTTGGAAAATCTTGCTCATATTATATTCTCCTGTCTTAATTTCTCCTTGCGTGGAGGTTATGCAATGTCTGTTCAATTAGCAGTTCTTCGATATAAATGCTCCCCCTACTGACATGTTGGTATCAAATTTCATTGTCTTCAGTGCTAAAACTGTATTGGATGCATTTTTCTTTAGATTTCCTTTAAATTCTTCCATAGAGGGAGATATCGCAAAGTGTTGCAGTCGTTTAGTAAGGGTGGCCGAGAAATGTCCCTGAGGCCACTATTGCAAAAAATTATATCTCGAAAGAGGAGAGCAGGGTGTTGTTGAAAATCCAACATCCTAATGGGCAAGGCTAAGCCATGTGTGGAGACTCAAATTCCGTAAGAGTCTCAGGGAAAATATTGGAAATGATCACAATGATGACTCTCACATAGCCTTCTTTTATGATTGCTTGCTCATATGTGGAAATTTGCCCGATTTTTCTGTTTGGTGTTTCAAGTATGGTTTAAGGTATACTGGCTCACTTCACTATAATTATTGCCAATTCTCCTTCATTTCATAGCTATTCTATTCATTCTTGGTCACGACTATAAACAATGGCAATTTATGGATTAATTTGAGAGGGGTGACCAATGATTTTTTCCTGAAGCCATTCTGGTGCATCATATGGGAGATACGAAAAGCATCTACAATTACATAATCACCACATATGCTAGCCTTCCATCCCTCGTTTAAACTATGCTTCAAAATTATTATACTAGGTTTGGGTGAAGAGGATTGAGGGTTTTCTAATGTTAATTGTTGAAGACGTTGCTTTCCCTATTTAAATTTAAATAATGAATTGAGGAAGTAGGTTGACTAAAATCCTTTTCTAATTGGGTTAAAATTATTGTACTTGGTTTGGACGATTGGGAAATTTGTTCTGTTGAGGAATTTTTTTAATTCGTTGAATTCAGAAAGACATAGCCCGACCAATTTAAATAATGAATTGAGGAAGGAGGCTAACTGAGGTAAATTAAAAATTAACTTAATTGTCTAAACACCCAAAGAAAAAGAAATAGTGAAATGTTTTGGTCAAATTAGCAATACAATCCTGTGTATCTGGAGACATGAAATTTTCTCCACTCACAATGGAATGTTTGTAATGTTTGATGAAGTGCATCTATGGAATGATCTCCTTGAATGAGCTAGGAGATAGGATGCATCCAATAAATTTTGTGGCAGTTGTTCACTTTATACACTATCTAGTCTGGCTACATTTTATGGTAGAGTTAAGAGTAATACACGAAATAACAACAATTCATGTGTTAATTAATTTCCATAAGTATAAATGGAAAATTGTTCACTGTTCTATATTTCCTAATTACTAAGTGTTGTAAATTATGTAGAAGGTAAAATTCTTATTTCTCTATTTGTTCCACAAAACTTAAGTTGTTGTCAAATTCTCTTAGGAGGGTGCAAGGACTCTATACCATGAGCCATGAGGTAAAAATGGTTTAAAATACTTTAAATGATAGACCTTGTTCATATTCGAACTCGATAAATGAACACATTGTAGTGTATGATTATTGGATTAAAAATTTGAATGAGAAATTCTAGGGATGTGGTCATAATGTAGGATAAATAGACATGGGAGTGTTGAAAAGAGTAATGGGGAATAAAGAAAGTTGAATAATATGATTAATTTTGTACCAATAGGTCTCTTCTGCCATACTATCCCCATATTACTTTACTCATATTAAAATTAAAATTATGAGTCAATGATTGCTACGCAAGGACATACCTTAACTAGAATGTAGATGATACTTATGAGAGATTTTAAGGGAAGAAATGTTGAACTCTTATGAGGTAAATGGAAAAGAGAAAAGGTAAAATCACAAGTACAATTTCCATAGATCATCGTCAAAACCAAGAAATATTTCAAATAAAAGTATATAAATTGACATAAATAAATTTATGGTTAATTAAGTGGGTTCCATCCTAAAACAAATTCTAAAAATTGTACTTGTGGAATACAGGTCTTGGTATGAAATACGAGACTATGTAATTTTATTATTGTGATGATTGGTGCATCTAGATGTAATGATGGAATGTGTTTTTGATATGGTTTTGGATGAGTCTTTTGATTTACCCTTAGTAAGAAAATGCTCCAAATATACACTTTTGTAGGGAACTAAATATTACTAACTTATTATTCATATATTTAATAGAAATATGTGTAATTAATTGAAAATGCATATTTTGGAACATACAAGTTTCTTTGAGGAAATAGACATATTAATAATTATAACTAAAGTAGATAAGAGGCACAAATTATATTCCAATCTAGAAGGAACTAGGGTCAGAAGTGGTGAAGCAAATGCACAAATGTAGTACACCACATTGTATGCATGTTGGAAAAGACATCAATAATTTATTACTCTAATATGAATGTCAACAGGCCTGACACCAAAATTAAATCTAGTGTAAATACATAATGGGAGTGCAAAACCAATGCTTGGTTCTTCTTCATCCACTCGTCCTCCTCCCCCTTCATCTGCCTCTACCTCAGCCTCCACCCCATCCTCCTCCTCCTCCTCGTCCCCCCTTCCAATACCTCCCGCCCTCCTCCCTCCCTCATCCTCCAACCACTCCTCCTCATCCCCCCTTCCAATACCTCCGCCCCCGCCACCACCTCCTCCACCTCCTATCCTCCTCCTCTACCTTTGCCTCCACCACGACCCCCTCTACCTCCTCTGACCCCCTCCTCCTCCTCTTCTGCCTCCCTCCTCCTCCCACTCCTCCCAAACCTCATCCTCTACCTCCTCGTCCTCCTCACTCCCTTCCTTGTCCTACTCCAGCCAACGCCCTTCCTCCTACTCCTC
>APFE031634420.1:0-40519 GCA_000404065.3 Pinus taeda
AATGTCATCTTCATTTTCAAGGTTATTTATACTAAAAGCTGATGAAGGATTCATAACTTCACGACTCTTTTCCTTGACCTCCATCCAATCATTCATAGACAAAGGGAACTTGCTACCTACCACATTTATTTGATCACTTGTTCCAAACATTCCATTATCTAAAATTCTTCTAACGATGGGACAAGTGGCCTCTTCATGAAGAGCATCACAAACCCAACAGTAAGGGGGAGCATTATCAACCAAATTAGCTAACGGATTAGGAGGTCTCTGCTCACTAGATTGACCCTTCCTTTGCCAATTGTTATTTCTATTATTATTATTTCGAGGCTGGAAATTTTGCGTTTGTGTTCTTTCCATTTGAATCAACCTATTCTGCAAAGTGTTTATCTCCTTATTATGATTAATTTCCATAGTTTCAATTTTTTGAAGCAACTTGAGAACAAGTTCACTTTCAGGTTCTTGAACTGCTTTTCCTTTAGTTTCTTTTACTTTGGTAGCAGCTCTGTCGAAACCTGGGATCTCAGATTTTCCAGATGCCGCCTTGTCCTTTTCAAGTTCGATAGCTAAGGCTTGGCAATCCCTATAATCATTAAGTCTAGCACGCCTTAACTCATAAGATGGCTCAGGACTAAAGGCATCGATGTAAAAGTCTCGAAGAGACTTGTCAGTAGGTTTATAATCTTGAGGTAATTCTTTAATAATGTCATTAAACCTTTTATTAAATTCCTCAGTAGTTTCGTTTTCTCTTTTTTTGATTATGCTGATAGCTTTTACAAGGTGTCTTCCCTCTTGTTTGCCCCCATATTTTTCTTTAAAGGCGTTAACAATCGATTGTAAGGAATCAAATGAATTTTGAGGCTTTTCGGTAAACCAATCTAGAGCGTCACCCTCCAAAGTTAGAACAAAAAGGGTCATTTTAACATCCTCATGATTAAAATCAGCAGACCTTGCGTATTTCCCCAACCATGAACTAAAAGCTTTCAGATGCGAATTGGCACTGATTACGTTGTCTCCCTGAAAGATAGACAATTTATCCATTCCATGTTTTGGAGTATCATTGGGATAACTTGGAGTATTAGCAAAGTTACATGGGGAGAAGATGTCCATGATGTCGTGCTCAACTGGACGAGTAAAAAGTAGATGGATATCAGAGAGGGCTTCTTGTCCGAGATTAACAAGAAGTGTACGAGAAGAGAGTTTGTGTAATCGTACTCTGAGGGCCCTTTTAGGATAAGGAGCAGGATTGCACAGACTACTTGGATGTCTTCTAGTATACACCCTTGAAGATAATATATGAGGTGGAGTCGCTTCCTGGACAGGAAGTGAAACACGGTAAAGCTTGGAAGGAAAGGACCAAGGATAGAAAAACTTTGTCCCTGGCAATGGCGCCAAAAAATGTTGTCGCACAGATTGTCACGACAACGCTCAGACTAGGGGCTGTCACTCTGATCCCCGATCCCTCCGTTTAAGCCTGTCTCCCGCGGCTAAGGGGGGTAGACCTTGAAAGGAGATGGACGACCAACTGTGAACTAGTTGGTTTGGGAGACACGAAAGAGAAAAGCACTAAATGGATTTGTTTAATTTGATGGACCAGTGCCTTATGGGTTTGATGCTAAAACGATCACTTAATAAATGTTGCAGAAATGTAAACTGTGCACAACAATCTTTTATCATCAAATAACTTTGAACAATGCAAGATATCCAGTAAAATCACAGTGTTTCTTAACAATGATCTGGCAATTTAAGAGAAATAAACTTCGAAAGATACAACCATGTAAACTTGCACATTAACCAGCGATTGCATTTAAGCATGCGAAATCACATAAAAGATAAACAAATAATCCCACATCAACATTTTAGCCTCAGCAAGAAAGATAGAACATGATGGGATTCCCAAGCTAAGATTGAATCTGGCAAAAATTTTCCACGATAAATATTTTTTTTGCGTTTTTCGGATAAAATAAAATTTTAAAATCTAAACTAAAACAAAAAATAAAATTTAATCTAAAGCCTAAAGAAATTTTTATTTGTCTTTTATGTTTTATAGTTTTTTTTTTAATGATGTTTTATTAATAAAATCTAAGAAAAATTAAAACTATCAAACTAAACTAACAACTATTAATATTAAAGTCTATTCTTAAAAAAAACTATAGAAAAACAAAATAAAAAAAGTCAAAACCCTAACTAAAACCCTAAAACGTTACCCTTTTTTTTTTTATAAATTTTATTTAATATCGAACTAAACATAACACTTTACATATATATAAAACTAAAACAAAAAAAATACGTGACTTACCAAACCCTTTAAAAAAATGCAAACGATTTACCTATGCTAAACGCATGAACTAAATAACAAAATCGATTTTTGGTTATAAACTCTATGATCAACCTACGCATGAAACAAAAGAACTATATGCTAAAACCTTCACGCCCTAAAAAAAAAATGAACAGACGTGAGCTTGAATCGTGATTTTATAACCTGACCAAAGGAGTTTTGTCATACGACTATCTTACCATGCAGAAATTGTCTTCCGCATACCTGGCCCGAAACAAGATCACGCGTAACAGCTAGCTGATTGAGGAGTGGAATGCGTTTTTTGTGTTTGTTTGCAGGCGGAGAAGCTTAAATATGCACCTGATACCCACGAAAATTCGAAATGGTATTGTGTCTGCAGGTTTGCACGCGTATGGACGTCTACAACATCATATGAGATGGACGCGGCAGCAGCAGATGGAAAGTATATACGTTGAGAAATACCCACGCTGACACCCACGACAATCAAAATTTCGATTTGGTTTCAACGTATTTTGCAGGTCTGCGAGCAGGTCTGAAGTTTATGACTGCGTTTGATCTGGTGTAAAAAAAAATCGTTCGACGGCTGGAAGGGAGGACGTAGCACGCAGCCTTGAAGGAATTATCCAGTCCTGATGCCCACACTCTTTTTCGTTGCCTGAAAACCCCTGGCCAGTGGGGCAATGACACTACAAAACTCAACCTTGCACCTGAAATTTTTTCACAAAAAATTTATCTCAGACTTGCCACCTACAAATGGCAGACAAAACCAGGGAGATATATGTAAAAATTTAAAATGAAACCCTGCAAACCGATCAAAAATTTAAAAACATTTATAGCTCTACAAAGCCAGATTTGTCAACGATCCCCAAATAATTTTCAGAAAACTTCAGATTTGCTAACAAAATGCTTAAGAAATCTCTCAGGCAAATAATAACACAAACTAAATGATTAACCCAGGATCAAAACTAGCTGGGCTCTGCAAAAAATGCCTGTGGGAGTTGGCTGGTTCAGCCGAGAACTTCCCCAAACTCCCACTGATCTCGAGGTTTTCCTGCACAACTAACTTCAACCGTCAATAAAGAGAGAAAAAGCAGTACTAGATCCCAAAAACAATGGAGATACCTGCCATTACTTCAGAAACCCTAATACCATTCAAACCCTAGCATGTGAACAAGATACCTATGCTCAACAATACTCTTCATTAAGTTGTTATTAATGGCTGAAAAATAAAATATGCAGAAATGAAATGGCTCACAACACTTCAGGAGAGTAACACCAGCAAGCTTTTGACCCCAAAGTCTTTCTTTATTAGCACCAGAAAAGTTTACAAGAGAGCTTCTTCAACACAAGACTCAGATCCAATATGATCTCAAATGACCCCTAGCACCCTATTTAAAGGAAAAAATCCCCACGGCTAGTTTGAGTTATCCATGTCGAAACGATCTCGATCGTCGATGAGGATCAAGACATCTCTTAGTTTCATCCGTCGAATTTTTTAATGCATTAAAAAATTGAAATTCTCAAAATATTATTATTTTATTATTTTTTGTTTTTTATTATTTTTTTTATTTATTTTATTTATTTTGTTAATTTCTTTAATTTTTTATCTATTTTTATTATGGATCATCAACATAGCTTTTTTGGAAAAATTTCCCTAGGACCTAGGACTTAACGACGCATTGAGGGGATTAAACATTTCCTAACCCTTCAAGACACTTTTCATCATTACTTTTACAACTTTACTCATCTCAAGGGGGAGAACCCATTTGACATAGACCCTCATAAACCACCCAGTTCTGCGACCAAACATAATCTAGCAGATCAACACACTAGGATTCTCCTAAGACTCTAGTGATAAAATTCATTCCGGCTTTGGGGTCAGGTTGAAGGAAAACTCTGCCGATCATGGATCGGTGAGACGAAAAACCCTCCGGAATGAAGATTATCACTAGAAAATTAGGTCCACCTAGGCAATTTACATACATGACTCAGCTCTGCTAAGATTATTTACATCAAAATGCAGACTGAGTTTACAACTTAATATGATCAAGAGAATGACGATGACTGTCGAATGGCACGAACATCTCGATGAAGCGTTGTCCCATTTTGCGAAGAAAAAGGGGGTGTACTGCTATGGGTAGTGACACACAGCGGTCAACAAGTATCAATACTCTCACTGAAATTCAAGAGCTTGTTATGAATTTGATCTTGAGTTTGGAATTTGCGGCCATGTGCTCAATACCTTTATACAATCCCCCTAATACCTCCCAATCAGCCTCAAAATTTATAGTGTAATGGTAGCTTCAAAGTTCAGAAAACAAAAACATATTCATTGAGTCAACAAAAGTTAAAAGTTAAAACTTATAAGCAATGAGCATTGAAATCCAAAATTACATACCTTGGATTTAAGTAGTAGCCAACTGCATGAAAAGGTCTATGGAGTTGTTTGTTCCATTTTTCATCAATGATTTTCCATAGAGGAATGTACTTATGTATTTTATCCCCGTATGCTTCCTTTATTTGTTCCTTGGCTTGATCCATGACTTCATAAACAAAATCCATGGAAGGTTTATCACTATCCACCATTTGCAAAACTCTAACAAGAGGCCCGCACAATCTTTTTTGCATTTGACCAAAATCTTCTGTCAAACACTTGGTCAATCATTTGTTTCCTTTCAGCGTTTTTGCTCCACTGAGATGCATTCCATTCATCACATGAAAACATCTTCCTCAAGTTCGATTTTTGTTGAACAAGGGATTGCAATGAAAGAAAGCTGGTTTCAATTGTGTGATGGCTGATCGAACAAGCTCTTTATCCTCGGTGTGTTTTCTCATCAGGTTTAAAACTCATGAATGGTTGTAGATGTACCTGGTTATGGATTTTGCATCATCCACACACTTTTTCACCCACTAAATTTTGCCAATATCTTCAAGCATGAGGTCCAAACAATGTGCTGCACATGGAGACCACCAAATGGTGAGGTGTTTTTCCTCCAACATATTTCCAACTGCAACATAGTTAGAGGCATTATTTGTGATCACTTGTATAATATTTTCAACCTCTACTTCCATAACTACTTCATCCAAAGGACAAAATAACAATTGTACATCCTTCACCCGATCAAATGCATTAATAGATTTGAGAAACATAATACTTTTTGGAGAAGCAATTAAGAAATTTAGTATGGTGCGAGATCTATCATCAGTCCATCCATCAAACATAATTGTACATCTTGTTTTGGTCCATGATTGCTTGAACTCTGTAAGGTATTCTTGTATTCTTTGGACCTCATTTTGTAAAGTGGCCCTCTGATATCATGAAAGCGAGGACCTTTGAAGCCTTCTCCGCATGAAGCTATAACATCAATCATGGGTTGATAATATGCAGAATCAGTAGCATTAAAAGGTATGTCTGCATCATACTGCCATCTAACAATGCATTCATATGCAACCTCCTTCTCTATCTTCTTCCATTTAGCATCAAGGGTTTGTTGAGAACTAGGGTTGGTGCGGGGTACAAAGAAGGAGTCAATCCCTTTACAAGCTGCTATCCTCTTCAAGTTAAAAGCACTTGAACTAGGGCCAAAACTAACCTCTCCAACTCTAGCAGGGAAACTAGAGGAATCTTCAAAATTGGGCATACATTCTTCAAAATCAAGGTCATTAAGCTTAGCATTATCCTTTTGACTTTTGCCTATATCTTTTTTAATTATTTTGTTTTTCCCCTTTTCTTCGTTGTAGGCTTCAATTAGACTTTGTATCATATTTTAAGATCATCAAAAACATTTTCACAAGATTTTACTTGCCCTCTCCAATGTGCTAGGTGTTCTTTAATTTTATGGATCTCCCACCCTTAACTTTCTTCCCACAATAGTTGCAAAGTTTTATTCTTTGTTCATTTAAATGGCAGTGAACCCAAGTCGGATCATTCTTGTTTTTGGAGGCCATGACAATTTCCACAAGAAGAAATGAAAAATTTGCATAGAAAACATCAGGGCTTTTAGAATTCTATAGCAATTTTTTCTAAGAGAAAAATAAAACGGAACAGAGGCCACAAAATACCTAGAGAAGATATGTAAAGATGAGAAGACGCTCCCACAAATCAAAAAATAAACTCTTCAATCAACTCCAAAATCTCCCTCACAAATTGGCCAACGAAATCCCTCAAAATAACCCTGCACATTTCAACAATTGTTGAGAAAAAATAGAAGAAAATAACAGCCACAATTTTTTTCCAAAAAAATTTACAAATTTGGATTATGCATAAAAACACTAGGCTTCTAAAATTTTTAGGGAAAAAAAGAATAGATTTTTGGAGAAAAATAGAACAATAATGGTTGAAAAAAATCCTTTGATTTTCCCTCTTAACTTTCTAAAGAAAATCAGCTCCAGAATCCTCTCAAATCAGCTCTGGAGCAATCCCAACAAATCTGCGTAAAAACACTAGTGTTTTAAATTTTTTGGGAAAAAAGCATTGATTTTTGGAGAAAAATGAAACATAACTGTGAAAATTCCTTAAACCCGAGAATTCCTACTGCAACACTGATGATATATCTTTTACTTGTTAGATTTACATGAACAAGTTATTTGTAGTTTGCTACGACAAACATCAAAATACATACACTGCAGCTTACACCATTTAAATAATATGCCGAAACAAGAAACTGAACAATAGAGAAAGATACACACAATTGATAGTTATTTTTGGACAGACATATCTAGAAAAACCCAATGCGGGAAAACCAGCGCAGTAGATCTGAGGGTTTTATTATTAAGCTGAAGTATTTCTGAATACAACTATTGGATGCCTTCTCGACAATCCAATTACAAAGAATATCATTTAGCAGAAGAAACTTGTGAGATTACCTCACTCTAGGCTGCAAGTCCCGGTTGATCCGACAATTGAACCAATGAATTCCTCGGCTACTTCTGCGCTGCCCCTTTGTGGTCCTTGCGTCAGCCTCTAAAGCCCTGCGTCAGCTCAACTAGGAATCGATTTGCCCTCAAAAGCTGTTTCCAACCTGTTGGGCAATTTAATTGCTTAAATTGCTTTTCATTAAATTATCAACCAGGGATACTCGTAAGCTTTTGATGATGCCAACAAAATATATGCAGGAGTAGGCAACTAACTCTAAGCTAAGCAAACTAAAAAGTCTCTGATTCAAGATGCAGTAAGTGAAGGAAAAGGCTCCTAATTCGGGAGGTCCTGGTTGTCCTTCCCCACAGTACTGTCTTCAAGAAGAGAAACTAAATAGCAACGGTATGTGATGTATAGAAAGCAAGAGTAGAGGCTCCTAATTTAGGAGGTCCAGGTTGTCCTTCTTCACAGTTCTATTTCGACAACATTACCATTGCATCAAATCATAAACTCAAAAAGAACTTGAAACAAAGAAAAGGAAATGAACTTTAATTATTGTTCAGACCAAATAGAAGGAGAGCCCAACTTAGACTCTTGGTTGTCCCCTTATACTTTGATTAGAACTCGGCTAAAATTTATTCATAAGCATCAAAAATCAAGAATTCAGAAATAAATTGAAACGAGAAAAAGAGAATGAATTTCAATTATTACTCATATCAAATAGAAAGAGAGCCTAACTTAGACCCTTGTTTGTCATTTCATATGCTGATAAGATTTAAACTAAAATTCATTCATTAATAATGAAAAAATCTTCAAACATCTAAGTAATTAAATGAAAATAAAATCTATAATGAAATAAAAAGTTTCTTTGATCCTTTTAGAGTGAGCTCAATTCTCTTAAGAACAAAGTGACAAATTATTCCATAAATTCATATACTATATTAAGACAATATATATATAAAACTATAGAAAGAAAACTTTATTCTATTCCATCATAAATTAGGAGACATTCTCCAAGAGTCCTTCTCTTTGGAATGGAGGAGGTACTCCTATTTATACCAAAACATAAGCAACTAACTCATTAATGGAGATCCACTAATCCCTCCTAGATCCACAAATCCTTCATATGGTTACAACCAATATGAGACACATATTCCTTTATTCATGATTTTTCTCCATGAGATATGCTCGACACCTATCCCAAATCTCCTTCAAATCTTCAAGAGAATTCGAATTTGAGTCTTTGAGGCCACATAAGAGTGTCTTGGAAGTTTCCAAATCACCTACATGTCACCAAACTCATTCCACCTTTAGGTATAAGCAAATACATGTTATTTCTCTAAATTTTAATCATAAATTCACTTTAAATACATAAAATAAATAACTCTGGAAAATGAAAATATGAACCAATATGGTAATGGAAATATAGGGTTATGTAATGATAATGTGATGAAATGAGATGACAAAATGAGGATAAAGGTGAAAATGGAGTGAAAATGTATGTTAATTTGGTGGCCCAACACAACCCTCTTGGCTCAGAAACGCCAGCCTCCTCAGCAAACTCAGACTTCTGCGCTGGAGGCCTCTACGCTGCTCTGCGTGGGGCCTGCATGAGCCCTTCTTGGCTTTGTGTCACCCTCTCTACCCTTTGCGTTGCCTCCTATGTGTGTCTCTCTGCCTCTCTACCGAGTATTCATCGCTTCGGAGAAGATCATCTAGCCAAAACTCCCTTTGTCTCTCACTGCGTGATCACTACAAATCACTGCGCTGCCTCTAACTTCAACAATTCGATTTGACTGATCAACTATTTGTGTATCTTCCAAATGACCCTCAAGCCTCCTTAAATAATCTTTTCATTGACATTCAAATGACCCATATTAAAATCTAATCAATGGCTAAGATCATTTCTCCTTGATCCTCATCTTCTTCTAAAAGTTACCCCCATAGTTAGATTAATACCCATTAATTGTCTTAATTTCCTAAGGTTAGACTTAGGGACCTGTTGACCACTACGTGTCAACGACCCATAGCAGTACATCCCCTTTTTTCGCAAAAGGGATAGCACCTGATCGACGTGTCCATGCTGTTCGACTATTATCATCAGCCTTATCATGTTATATTGTAAACCCTTTTTGCTTGTGTAAATTGTAAATAATCTTAGCAGATCCGTGTTGTGTATGTAATTGCCTAGGTAAACCTAATTTTCTGGTGACGATTTACATTCCGAGAGGTTTTTTGTCTTACCGATCCATTCTCGGATGGTCGGCAGAGTTTTCCTTCAGCCTTACCCCAAATCCGAAATGGATTTTGTCACTGGGATGTTAGGGGAGTCCTAGTGTTTTAGATCGAGTCTATGTAAAAGTGATTTGGGAATAATCCTAACTATTTAGTCAGGTTATTTTATTACAAATTGCTTGATCTACTGGATTATATTTGTGTCGCAGAAATGGGTAGTTTGTGAGGGTCTTTTTTCAAATGGGTTTTCCCCCTTGAGATGTAAAAAACTGTAAAAAATCGTGATGTAAAGTGTCTTGAGGGTTAGAATAATAATTTATCCCCTCATAGGTCCTAGGTAAATTTAAATTTTCTAAAGGCAAAATTCGTGGGTCCTTTAAAAAAAATTAAATCTTAACAGGTCCAGAGACTAAGGTTAATTGATTATTTTGCTAAATTTTGTGCCTTGTGTCCCTGGGGTTAAGTCAAAGTCAAAATTTTGAGGAAATTAATGCAAAATTTTAATTTTTGAATTTATTAAAATGCATTTAATTGAAAAATTCGAAATATCCTTAATATTTAAAATTTCGAAGGATGAGATTAATTTTTTTTTTTAATCCTCATCAGTGGTCAAGATCACTTTAACAAGGACCACTCGAACTAGCCATTGGGAGATTTATCTTTAAATAGGAGGTTAGTTGTCAATAGAGATCATTCGATCTTTGAATCGTGTGCTAAGTGAAAGCTCTCTTGTATTTTTTTTTCATGAGCAATAAAGAAAGACTTCGGGGTTAATTTCTGCTGGTGTTACTCTTCGTGGAAACACTGTAAGATGTGTCATTTTCATGCATGGATTTCCTTTTAGCAATTGATGATAGCTTTATGAAGAGTGATTTAAGCACAGGTATCTTGCTTGATCACTGGGGTTTGAATAGTAATTTAAGTTCTGAATATAATGACAGGTATCTCTATTAAATTTGAATTTTATTATCGTTTTCTCGCTCTACGTTAGTGGTTGAATTGAGTTGTGCAGGGAATTCTTGATTTTTTGCTTATCGGGTGTTCGGGGAAGTTTACAGTTGGATCAACCAACTCCCGATTAGTATTTTATGAAGAGCCCAGCTTGATTGAATCCCAGGCTTATCATAAGAAGTTTCATTGTTGATGTATGAAGGGTTTTTGGGCGAAGCACCTCCGTTTAAATTTAAAATTAATTTTTTTTTTTGGTGCTAAATTGATAAATCTAGCTTTTAAGAGCCTTAGATTATCAGATCTGGGAGCGGAGTTGGACTCACACTCACCAGATCTGGTAGATCTGCTGTTCCTGTGCATAGATTTGTAATTTGTTTTTTTTTTGACTAGGATTTCTGGGGTTTCATTTATTTTTTGTATATTCGGGTATCTGGGTGTTTGTGTTTTCAGGAACAGGTTGTAGATATGAAGGTGAAGTTTGATTTTGAAGCCAGATCTAGGCCCTAGAGGGTAAGATTTGGCCTCAAAGCCAGCTTTTGCAGGGCATTGTTTTGTAGTCCAGGGTTTCAAATCTTTTCTAAATTTGGAGAAAATTTTTAAGGGTTTTATTAATAAATCTTGAAGTAGAAATTTATGGGTTATTGTTGGGATATCGTTTTTTAAATCTCTGGGTTTTACTAGAAAATTTCGATTTTTTTTTTACAAGGCCCCAACCTTGCTGCTTACGTTCTCTTCAAATTCGCAAAAATCCCTACTTCGCTGCCATCATTCTCATTGATCCCTCCGACTCAACCTGTCCGCAAAACTTCGTTGCCCTCTCCTTAACCCTCATGCAGCTCCATCTTCCCTCATCGCAGTTCATCCTTGATCTGCTGCTCCTTCCCTGCAAGCATCCCTCTATGCCATCCATCGTTTCACTCCTCCAACTACGCTTCCACGCAACCTGCAAACAAAAAGCTAAACCCTCAACTTCTCTCACCAACTTGCGTCCATCCCATCCCTCACACGCATCCATTTCCCTTGTGTCTCCTCCACGCATTTCTTCGTCCCTCTGTGGCTCTCTAATGCTGCCTGCTAGACTCTCCACGTTGCCCTTGAAATTGATCATCCCTTAATCCACTGTTGATCCCGCGTTCCCTTTCTCAACATCTCCATCATCCCATGCTCTTACCATCGAACTGCTCTTCCGCCGTCGAGTTCTGCAGACTTGCACACAATAAAGAAGCACTTCGATTTTCTTTTCATTTAGTTTTATGTTTTCTTTAGGGTTTTGGTCAGTTTAGTTAGCATGTTCGATTTTCATTTTTTTAATTTTGTTTAGAGTTAGCCCTTTTTTTTAAATTTTCAAATTCGATTCAATTTTTTTAGTTTGATTATTTAAAAAAAAAAAAAATCGTTTTTTTATTTTTTATTTTTATTTATTTAACTTTGATTTTGATTAAAAATAAGTTAAAAATCTAAAAACAATAAAAAAAGGCCTAAAAAGTTCATTTTATGTGACTAAAATTTGTTTTAAATCAAATTAATTTTTCGCATCTAAAGGTTTTAAATTTTTTATGTGGCCTTTGGCCCATAAAAAATTTAAAAATTATTAAAGCTTTTTTGATTTATTTTGTTCACATTTAGTCTTGCTTAGCCATTGAAAAGTTTTCCTAAAATTAATCGAATTCATCAAGGATAAAATCTCAACGTGAGCTATTATGGTATTAGTGTTTGCCATTTCTCTATAGTTAAATGTGTAAATTTTTATGTCTGAAGATTAACTATTTGAAAGTAGTGAATTTCCTAGATTTTGGTCATTAAGCATAATCATTTAAATTCTAGGATTTGAGCTGGTTAGCTTTTAAATTTCCTTGTTGATTAAGGTATTTGTATCTCTTGAAATTTAATTGTTAAAGCATTGTGCATATGTTGAATATTTTGCATCTATCTATCGTCATTGCTTGGATTATTTAATGCTTGTTACATGTTAGACATTTTGCAAATATTTTCAGGCGATTGTTAAAGAGTTTTATCGTGGAATTATAAACAGAGTTCATATCTTTGTTTCCTAAGCAACAACAACTAATCAATTACTTGGATCGTTGACTCCATAAGGCACTGGTATTAATCATTTGAAATCTAATCAAATTCTAAGTCTTGCTAAGCCTTAATCAAGTACTTGATCGCCTTGCTGTGTCTCACGAACTGGTTGGTTCCCAACAAGTTCTTCTTCATTTCATTTTTCCATAGGGTCTACCCCCCTTAGCCTGCTATAGGGAGACAACTTAAACGGAGTGATTGGGGATTAGGGTGACAACCTCCAATCTAAGCGTTGTCACGGTGCCTAGACACTCCGTGCGACAATAGGATCCATTAAAAATAATAAATTATTTTAATAAAACTGTCTTCGAGTGGAATTTCGCAAAACGCTTTATGGGTTCTTTGGAATACATGTGCCCAAGCCTCCCTGCAACATTTGAGACTTAGAGCACATTCGATGCTACAAAAAATCAACAAAAAATAGATGGACAAAATTACTTTGATTTACCCTCTAAATTTTTTGGAGAAAATCAACTCCAAAATCCTCTCAAATTAGCTATGTAGCAACTCCCACAAAATAAAAAAAATACTCTTCAACTAGCTCCAAAAACCACTCAAGAAAATCCAAATATCTCTGGGAAAAAAAATCCTTGAAGTAGCTCGAAAATCTCCTTTAGTAATTGTTGTCGCCCAGATTGTACAGACATCGCAATGACGATCAGGACATGGGTTGTCACGCTGATCCCCGCCCACTCCGTTCTAGTAGTCTCCCAACAACAAGCTATGGGGGGTAGTCCCTATGGAATGAGATGAAGGGAAACAAGTTGGAAACCAATTTGTTTGGGAGACACAGATGAGTGGCCTAGCCAATTGGTAAATTCGAGCAAGATTATTGATTAGATTAGATTTTAAGGTATGAGACCAGTGCCTTAATGGAGTCACAAACTCTTGCTTATAATAAATTGGAATCAAATGACTGGATGGACATCCGCTACTTAAGATGATTGACTAACCTGAATGATATGTAAACCTATGACTTATGTGTGATGCAGAGATCTTGGTTATTTTTACTTAAATGCCTAATCTAGATGTAACCTTCCCTTAACTATTTTGACGCTGGGCTCCAAGGTAGGTCGTGGGAAGGAGGCCAATAGGAAGCAGGCTAGGGCCTAATTAATGATACCTTCTATTGTTCTCCTATCATCCAATGCCTTTGACGCTGCAAAGATTGTGGCTCTGACGACTGCAAGGTCACCGTGTTAACCACCGAAGAGTTGTTGAGGCCCCTCAAACCAAGTGAGAAGGGTTATCCTATGTTTTTATCAACCTAGCTTATGCTAGGTGGTAAATTATTAGTGCAATCTAGCCTTAGTATGCTAATGCACGAGATTATGAGTGAAATTTGTCTTGAGTTAAGATTGTTTGAGTTATTTTAAGTACTGAACAATATTAAAATGACAATACTTAAACGAGACAAGTGATTTCAACAATATTCCACAAGATGCTTAATCAATTAAATCAACTTATCCACTTACTAATCAAGATGCCAATCATAGTTCAACAAGATTATACGTGATAATGCCAAAGAGATGTGAAAATTAAATTCTCAAAAAACCAACAAAGACAACTTCGCTTAGCACTAGGGCAACAACAAATGCAGCTTCAAAAACTTTATACTTTGTTTTGCAAGGTAGATGGCTTATCAAGATGAATTTCAACAATGAAACATCCGTAGGAACATTCATTCATCATACATGAAGTATTCATTATCTAGAAACAAAATTTCCACGACTTCGCATAAAGAGATGTAGCAAATAAGCCCTAGTATATCGAAATCCCAACAAAAATTTATGTGACAAAATAGAGAAAAAGAATAGCATAAAATCGTACATACATGTATAAGAGCATATCAAACCATCCAAAATCTTGCCATTCAAGAAGCTCCAAGACATGAGAAAATAGTCCAAACATCAAAATTCATTCCATGCTCTAAAAATTCGTCCTCCAAGAGGGATGGCGAAAATCTCTAAAGAGATACAGGTTCCAAATCCAAGTGATGATGCTAAAATGAATTCTCATCACTTCTATTTATACACTTCTAATGTGTTCGATTTAGCTACTTGGGCCTACATTAGTCCCTCGAATAACTAACTTTTGGTGACAAGCCCACCAAACTAGCTCCTAAACAAAAGAACGAGCTTGTCAAGAGGTCGAATGACCAATAATACATGTCGTTGGGCCTTATAAGAAGCCTGATGAAGTCCATAAGTGCCACAATGATAAATATGACTCTCAAAAGTAGTGGAAAAAGGGTTGGCCCCTTGTTTTCCAAATAATAAACCTGTGGTGCTCCCAATGGGTGTGAGGGCACACAAGTAATCTCATGGGTGTCTAAGTAGATCGAAGATGCCTGTAGACCATCTATAAGGGCTCAAATGAAGGTGTAAGTGATGCCACATCAACGTACAAGTCCTGGGTGATTTGCCAAGTGCATGGTACAACTGTGGGGCCGATTGGGCATGGTGAACCAGGTGCATCTTCCTCATCCAATAGGTGAATCTCAAGCAATATCTGAACATCTCTAGGGATCCATGGAGTGTTGTCTACTGCTGTGGAGGCCCACGACTCTCTACACACACCCTACATGTGCCAATGTAGCCCTTTGGAGGGTTAGGACCCCGTATAGGGAGACCAAACTGAAAAATGGAGACCATACGCAATCGTACATAAGATCCAATGTGTTCCCTACCCTTCTAGTACAACAAGTCATTTAAGGAAATCGAGTTAAAGAGCTTACAAACCATGGACAACAAGTGGACACTTCATAATGGCATGCCCTTCCATAGTGAGCTTTGGCATGTGGTAATGTCTCCAAGCTCCAAATGGGGTTAACCAAGTACCCTATTAGGTGGTTTCTACCTTTAAAGGTGATAATATGTCCAAGGTGCATCCTTCAAAGGGTGGTGGCATGTGATAAAGAGATGAATGGAATAGGAAATGAAAGGGGCAGCCCTGGGCCACATGTTGGGGTACAAGGGTAGCTAGTAGAAGGGAAGCCCACACTTGGGTATGTAATGTATAGGAGGAAGCGATTGTGGTGCATGAGGTGCCCCGACCTTGATTTTACCACCCTTCTTTATATGCCTTTTTCCTTTTATGATTTTTCTTTGATTAACTGCTCGAGGCTCAAGGGATAAGAGCATGATGTGTAAGGTATAGTAGTGGATACCCCTTTTAAGGTAGGGCGGTTCATTGCCCACTAGGGGTTGGGACAATCATGGGTTCCTGAATGATAAAGGAGGCTCATCTAGTTTCTATAGGAACTAGGGTGATGGCCATGATTATGGGGTAGAGCTGATGCATTGGGTTTTGCCCATGTGCTAAATGTGTTTGTCCCGGCCATCTTTTGCATTTTTTTGGTACATTTTCTTGTTGAATGTGGCCAATTATGCTTTACTTTTATTTTTAGTTGCATCAACCTCCGGGGCATTGTTCTAGGTTCGACTCAAGGTGTGGGCAAGGGGAAGGGGACGACTAACCCTATGTGGACCTAGGTGGGAGGAATGATGAATGGGATTATAATGATCGGAAGGGGAGTGATATATATGTAGATGAAGGAGCGGGACCACGCAACCAAAATCGAGGTTTCCTATGAAGTACCATCCCTAAAGCCCAAAGGTTAGTAAAGGAGATCCCACAGGACTAGGGTCCAAGGTTAACATCCAAAAGAGGTCTAGGGGACAAGAGCACAGACCTAGCCCACTCTTTTCCCCGAATTCCTCCATTAATCCATGCCCAAAAGTTTCCATGATAAGTAAACTACAATACTCAATTACCAAATGAAAAGGCATACCTTTAGGTTTGGGAGGCCTTCCTTCAAACATACGATCATGACAGATGGGTGAGGGACCACATGGTTGGCTCAGGTGGCAGAGAAGTGGCACAATGAGCTAGTTGGTGGCTACAAGGGGCTGCTAGTTGCCGACTGAGGACCATCTTCTAGAAAAGAAATTCTAAGGATATCACCCACAAAATGGTGGGTAACAGGGTAAATCTTCCCTAAGTTACCTTGTGACTTCGCTTTGTAGCCTTAGCAATCCTACCTTTAGGGAAACCTCGCTTGAGTTGGAGAAGAACCAAAAAGTGAGAGGAAGAGTTCCTGTGGTTGCAATGTAGTCTTCTTGAGTTGCACAAGACTAGCCCCTTGATGCTTGGAACTTTACATCTTATGGGGGTGCTAGATTTTGTTGTAACAAGGCTATTAAGCACTTCCTAGGTATGATGTTGATGAAGTCATCATGAGCAGCAGATACTTTCTCCGCACTCTCTACTTTCTCATCCCGACTGAATGACATTTTGTAAAACTTTTTATTTCTCTCATTTTGTACTTTTTTTAATGTAGGTCCATTTTCACAGATTCTATCATATATTTATTTTATTTTGCATTTGGAGTAATCTAGTACATTCCCCCAGATGTCATCATTGATTGTACTTCAATCTCACTGACCTATTTTGTTGGTTATTTTTGGGACATTGTTAAAACTATCTTATTTTATCTTATCTTAGCCCACTGATGTAAAAGGTGGATGTAAATTTCTTGTTTTTCATTGTAATATAAGATTATATTTAATAAGGAAAATGGTAAGTGATTATCTCTTACTGGTGAATCTTTGCCAATAAAGTTCTCCTTCAAAATGAGAATGGAGGATGCCACATCATAATTTTGGGCATGCCTCCTGACTACTTTTTATTATCATTAAATCTAGGTTTATTACCATAAAGCAAATTGGTAAGAATAGGGTTGAGGATATTTACTGCCTTTAACTGTTCTTTTTGATTTCCAATCCTGCAGCACAGTTTCTAGTGGTATTAGTGGTGCAAGTTACTACACGGGGACTTTTAATACAGTTAACCGTTCTCCCAATGGTGATTATGTGGCTGTTTCAAGCCGTGGGAATTTCTATCTAACATGGGAGCCTGGCCAGGTAAAACTGTCTTGCCTCTTTCCCTCTCTCACAAATCCCATGATTAAATTCTCTGTATTTTCAGTTTGTTAAATTGAACTAAATATTTGCAGGTAACCCAAGATGTAGTTTATTTATGTTCATTCTGTGCGCTCCTTGTATTAAAAAGTTTACTATCAGGGAGATTTAGTGGTTCCAAGGCTATTACTGCAGTGACAGTGCTTGCATTGCAAATCTGTAAATAGTATAATCAGTAAATTTGAGTGTTGGACAAAAGTTGTATGTGACAAGCTATAACTGAAGAACCTAATGTAGGAAAGTCTAAAGTTTCCTAAGAACTTTGAGCTGAAAAAGCAATTTCTTCCTTCTTTCAATATATTAGAAGTCCATGTGCTGGATTTTATTTGAAAATCCTAGAAGATTTGTATTACTCTTATGAACTTTTCAATATTTAGGATTAAGAAATATCAAAGTTTTTCTTCTTGGCCAGTGCCAGATTGTTTATTATCTTCATCAAATTATCATCCACTCAGATCAAGTTCTTTTGGACTGAAGCATTGCACTGGTCATGTCTTTTCATCGAGGTCACTGGGACCTTCCTTATGGATTCTCCTAGTTCTTGGACATAGTTACTGCAGTGATCTGTTAGTTGTTATCTTATAATTTGGAATTAGAACCATTTATTTTGAATACGGGCAATTCAAAAAGTCTATTAATATGCTTTTTGACTTTGTATTTATTGCATAGTTTGCATATTCTGTTTTCCCATGGGATTTTGGAAGTGATCTGCCTGCTAGTTTCTTGCAGAAAATTCTTGTCTCGTCAATGTTCGTTTGCTCTTTGAATTGTTCATCTGATAATGGTGGTATTACATTTGGACCCATTCGAACATTGTGATATATTACTTCATTCTTTGAAGAGATTTTGTAAGCCTTATCAGAGTGTTGAGAACACAGACTGAGATTGCAATCTGTATCCATGTATTGTGACTAAAATGTCAATGAGTAATTGATTGTCCTTATGATAGTATAATATGGTTCTCAAACTCTGTTTGTAATATGTATGATGGCATGGATGCATATTTCTGTTAGCATGTTCTCTATGTATGTTGTGTTGCAGGTCACTATGCCACAAGGGAAGGTGAGTTGTGCATGACATGTCTCTGACTGCATCGTTTGGTTATTACAAGGCTGGACACTGGAGGATCTGGGAGAGAGAATTAAGTGAGAGAAAGTGCTGAAAGAAGACAACGAGAGGTCATAAGTGAGAAAAAATAGCTAGAAACGACAAAAGAATGATTATGAATAAAGAAATGGAAACACTATGAAGAAGGATAGAAATTGGAATTTATGTAGATGTCCAATAAAGATCAAGGTAGGTTAATGGGAAGTTGAGAAGCATGTTAGATTTTGTAGCCCATACAGGTGTTCTATCCTTGAGAGGTGTCATTAAGGCTAAGAACATGAAGGAATTAATTCTCCAAGCCCATGTAATTTTTCCTAATGGAAATATCTTAATAATGTCAATTAGTGATTTTTTTTAATTATTTCCTAATTTAAACTTAGGGAAAAATGGATAATTAATTGACATAAGATCGATTTTCCTCTAGAAGCTTGTGTAAAATTTCTAAGTTGATCTTAGCCATCGATTGAATCAAGTAAGTTTTTAATCATGGCCATTTATTTGTGAATGAGAGATTATAGAGGGAGATCGATGGGCAACATTGGAGACACATCGAGTGGGTGATTTTCAAAGACACCAAGAGGGTTTCAGCAGCAGTGATTAGGAAGAAATTTGTCGGAGTTTATTCTTCACAAAGGTTTCCAGTTTATGAGTGACAAAAGGAGGCCGAATTTGCCAGTTCTAATTCCTAGAGGTAGTGCAAGTTGCTGGGAGGGGCAGATCGAGTTTCCAGTCGTAGTGTGAATTGCTAGGGAAGGTAGGTGGAATTTCCAGAGGCTGCCAGATAGCCAATGCGAATTGCTAAAGGTTGCCAGTGTGAGTTCCAGAGTGTTGACACCTAATCATCAGGATTGGGTGAATAAATACAATTGATGTAAATAAATAATAAGAAATATGAAAATTCATTGGGAGATGAAGTGAACAGTGTCCCTCATGTATATAATAAAGACCTACCTGAAGGAATAATATGAATTAAATTTGTGGAGTTACTACCTGGTTTGACATGGTATTAGAGCAGGTGCCATTTTTGGCTTCCATCTACTTTGTAACTCCTTATTCTGGCTATGTTCTGCCTTGCATACAAAGCGCTTCTCGTCGGCTCTTCTCTGACAGTCTTTTATTCATATTCATCTGCATATAATACGTTGCTCTGCTCTGACATATAATCTGCTGGTACGCTGCTCATTTCCCATATAATCCGCTGGTATGCTGCTAATAGTGTCAGTTGCCTGAAGCCTGCTCCATGTCAGTATACGTTTTATTCTTGCTGTGAATAGTCCACCCTCCAAACCGTTTGGTATAGTCTGCCCTCCAAACTGTTTTGTTAGGTGAATATCGTTGGACGAGCACAATTACAGTGTCTTTCAATTCCAAGACCTCTCCACAAAGCGCAGGCATTAACTATTTGGGCTGCGTATTAAGTCTATGTGTAAAGTCGTCCTCCTATGTGTGTGGTGCTAGGAACGATTGCAGTGTGGTGCTTGAAACGATTGAAAAATCGCCAGAGGTGCTGGAGAGATTACTTCTAAATCCGGTCCTCTTCGATTGATTTCCGTTCTCGGTGGCCACGGGCAGCCTGACATTGCCCTCACTCCGCTACGTTCCAATTCACCAATTTGCAGTACGTGAGCTCTGAGATCATTGTCGTTGGTGATCGGGGAACACTGCCTACCAGAATCTGATTCCTTTGATGGTGGGAAATGTTGGTCTTATTTTCACAAAGGGTGACCTCAAGGAGGTGCAGGAGGAGGTAGCAAAATACAAGGTTGGAGCTCTAGCTCGTGTTGGTCTGGTGGACATTGTTGGAGGCTTGGGTTTGTTCTTGGACCCCGACGGCCTGTTCTTGGACCATGACGACTGTTCTTGCCCTGAGACATCCAGCGTGAAAACGCTCAAATGCGTATTACCCAGATTTCTCATATATGCGTGCAGTGAAGAGATTTATTTAATTACTGTATTTACCCAGATTTGTCATATATGCGTGCGGTGAAGAGATTTATTTAATGAAGAATGAAGATTTATTTAAGAGCGTGATAATAGAGTGTGATCAACGCACCTGCGTGCGGTGAAAAGCGTGATAATATATTGCCCGAGATGGCCCTGGTGGCGACGACAACGGTGGTGGAAGCAACTGTATCAGTGCGATGTCAAGGGGTAAATGGTATTAAAGCGTAAAGCATAGGATTTGAGATTTCATGCATTTGACCACTCACTTTTGAGAAAAGCATCCATCCATTTTTTTTGACAAATTCCAATTTACATCAGAATTCAAGTTATGATAGGTGTTTGAGCAGTTGATATTCTATATAGAATACAATTTTACTCTTTGTATATTAAATAAAATTCTTACCTAATCAAGAAGGAAGAATAAGGTTGTATTATTCTGAAGCATTTTTGCCAGCAGAAGTATCTTTTACAGTGCACAGTTTTTTTACAGTACAAGATTTTACAATGCATTCAATCATATCCATTGTGGGAATAGTTCTCACTAGCAAGGAGAACTATCCTGAGTGGTCCCGGATGATAAAACACACCCTCATTTTCAATGAATTGTGGAAAGGAGTGTGTGTTGGAGATGGAGACAAAGAGCCAGAACAACCTACCTCAGACAAAGAGCTCGCCATTTGGGAAAATAAGAACAACAAAGCTTATGCATTAATCACAACATCTGTAAATGAAGAGGTGAGTCGCCATATTTCACCAGTTTCAACTGCTTTTGAAGCCTTACAAAAGCTGAAAGAACTCTATGAATCACATTTTGCACTTGAAGTTGTTCAATTCATGATTAAACTCTTCACTCTTGAATTACAAAATAATGATCCTCTTGCTCTTGCATCTGAAGTAAAATCTATAATGCATAATATCAAATCTACTAAGGTTGAATTGGATATTCCTCTTATCGTTTTTCTCAAGGCACTTTATCCTACTTACTCTAATTATTTTGAGTCATTGCAAGCAAATGGAAATCTCAAAGATATTACCTTTGACTCTCTTGCGAAAAAATTTGCTAAAAGAGAGAAAGCTTTTGGAAAGAAGACAGCCCCTGAATCTTCTGAAGAGGTTGTGTGCCTTGCTCATAAAGAAAATAATCCTACTCAAGATTCTTCCAGAGGAAGAGGTGGTCGAAGAGGAAGAGGAAGATATTTCAGAGGCAAGGGCACAGACACTCTCAAGGAGAAAAGGCAGATCTGCACTGCATACGCTGCAAAAGAAATGGATCACATGATGCCTCTACATGCAAGTTACCATGGGACAAAATTGAGCAGCAAAGAAATCAATAGAAAGGTAAAACTAATGACATAGACAAAGCTAAAGCACCTAAATCCGTTCACTATGTTGTGGCACAATGTAATATTGGAGTAAATGAAGATTTATTTAATGCTTCACTTGCTTCTTGGAAAAATGACTGGTTGCTTGATTCAAGAGCAACTTGCCACATGACTCAAAGAAGAGATTTTTTTGAAGAATTTACTGACAATGTTGATGGAGCAGTATACTTTGCAGACCAATCAAAAATCAAGCCATCAGGGCTTGGCACAATTAGGCTTAAATTGCCTGGTCTTCCAGACTTTCTTCTGCATTATGTTCTCTATCTCCCACAGCTGAAGAGAAACTTGCTGTCCTTGGTTCACATCCGCCAGCAAGGTCACTCCATTCATATGTTTGATGGCAAGCTTGAGGTGAGAAAAACATCTGACACTCACTTGTCATGAGGGGAATAGAAGAAGAAAGGCTTCTCAATCTGCAAAGTACCTCTGCTCGTGCACAACATTTCTCATACAATTCTCATTATGAAGAAGGTACACTTCCATCAAGTTTATTATGGCATGCTAGATTTGGACATTTGAACTATGACAGCCTCCGCTTGTTGAAGAAAAATGGTGCTGCTGGTTTGCCTACAATATCTAAGAAATTTAAGCAATGTGATGCTTGCATTCTATGAAAGCGTAGCAAATAGTTTTTTCATGATTCACATTCAAGAACACATAGAAAACTTGAACTCATTCATTCAGATTTATGTGGTCCAATGTTTGTTCCTTCTGCAAATGGAAATAAATATATGATGACATTTATTGATGACTACACCAGAATGTGTTGGGTTTATTTATTGAAGAACAAATCTGATGCTTTTCAAACATTCAAGAATTTTCATAAATGGATTGGAAATGATGCACAATCTCATATTGGGTCTATTCGCACTGATAATGGAAAAGAATATACATCAAATGAATTTGAACACTATCTTCGCTAACATGGGATTAAACATCAAACAACTTGCCTTATAATCCCCAACAGAATGGTGTAGCTGAAAGAATGAATAGAACAATCTTGAATATGGTACGATCCATGCTCTTTTTCAAAAATGTAAAGATAATGTTTTGGGCTGATTCTGTTCTATGCGCTGCATATATAAAGATTAGATGTCCATATAATGCTATAAGAAACAAGACTCCTTATGAATTGTGGTATGGACATGTTCCTTCGGCAAAACATCTCAGGATTTTTGGTTCCACCTGTTATGCTTTGATACCAAAGGTACATAGAAACAAACTTGGTGCTACAAGTCGTAAGTGTATCTTCCTAGGGTATTCAAACACCTCCAAAGCATACTGCCTCTATGATGAAGCAAATAAAAAGTTTGTTATATCTAGAGATGTAATTTTTCTTGAATCATCCAAATCTGACAAAGTTGTTGAGCGGCAACCTGATCTCTTGGATAGATTCGCAAAAATGAAATCATTTCAAGAATTTGAGAATCAGATTCCACATCTTGAAGGGGTGATTCCTATACTAGATCAACATGTGGAATCTTCTTCTGAAGAATACTCTCCCCCGACTGAAACTCCAACAACGGATGATGCTTTAAGTGATGTAATTGATAAAATTGGGAGACTCAATCTTGATTCACTCCCAACTCAATCAACAGAGCAGCGTGGACCATCTCAGAAAGGTCCCCCAAAGTGGCTGACAAAGACACTTGAAAGTGTTCATCCTGATGAAATTGGAAAAACAGGAACCAGAAATTCAAACCGGCAAAATGGAGGTGATGTAGATGACTTTAATTCACCTGTTGATATGGATGTTTCTTATGATTGTGAATTGAACTTGTCTACAGATTTTGAACCAACTTCCTTTAAAGAAGTTGCTTCTCATGATGAATGGAAAGAAGCAATGCAAAAGGAGTATGATGCCCTCATAAAGAACGGCACTTGGAAGCTGGTTGATCCTCCATTTGGAACCAAACCAATTGGCTGCAAGTGGGTCTACAAGAACAAGTACAAAGCTGATGGCTCACTTGACAAGCACAAAGCTAGGCTTGTGGCAAAAGGTTTTGCACAGAAGGAAGGGGTTGATTATGAGGAAACTTTTGCCCCCACAGCAAAATAGGCCACCATCTGGACACTCTTTGCACTGGCAGTTCAGAACGGTTGGAAAGTCCAAAATGGATGTAAAAACTGCCTTCTTGAATGGAGATCTAAAAGAAAATGTTTTATGTCCCAGCCTGAAGGATTTGCTGTGAAAGGACATGAACATAAAGTATGCAAACTTGTGAAGTCCTTGTATGGCCTCAAACAAGCACCACGAGCCTGGTATGAAAAACTAACTGAGCATCTTCTGAAACTCAACTTCAATCATTTTGATCTTGATGATGCAACTTTATTTGTCAAGAAAGTTGGCAAAACAGTTGTATATCTTGTGGTATATGTAGATGATCTTTTAATGACAGGGAACAATGAAAGCTATATTGCATCCATAAAGAAGGAATTGGGGAAAAGTTTTGAAATGACTGATTTGGGCTATGTTCATTACTATCTTGGCATTGAAGTAACCCAACATCCAAAGTCCATATTTCTTTCTCAAAAGAAATACATTGGAGATTTGTTGAACAGGTTTGGCATGACAGAGTGCAATCCTCTTTCTACTCCAATGGAACAAAACTTAAAGCTCACATCTATTGAAGGAAAGGAATTTGAGGATGCAACAAAGTACAGACAACTTATAGGAAGTTTCATCTATCTCACTACTACTAGACCAGACATTTCATTTGCTGTTGGAATCCTCTCCAGGTTTATGCAAAAGCCTTGTGAGGGACATTGGTCTGCTGCAAAAGGAGTTCTAAGGTACTTGAAGGGAACTCAAGACCTTGGAATCAAGTATACACAGGTAGACGACTTCAGCTTGATTGGATACTCTGATTCAGACTTCGATGGAGACAAAGAAACTGGAGTATCTACTTCAGGATATGCTATGAGTCTTGGATCAGGAGCTATCTCTTGGAGATCACGCAAAAAATCAGTTCCAGCAGATTCCACAACAGAAGCAGAATACGTCGCAGCAGCTGAAGCAACGAAAGAAATTGTGTGGCTCAGAAAAATTCTTGAAGATTTGCAGGTAAAACAAGTACAATCAACTCCACTCACGATTGACAACACCTCTGCAATAAAGTTGGCCAAGAACCCAAAGTTCCATGATCGTACAAAGCACATCAATACTAAATATCATCTGATCCGACATCATGTTGAGGCCAAAACAATCCATCTCCGTCATTGTTCCACAAATGAGCAAAATGCAGACATCTTCACCAAAGCGCTTGGAAGAGAAAAGCTTGAAAGATTCAGAACGATGCTTGGACTCACCAACATCCCTTCAGATTAAGGGGGGGAATGTTGACACCTAATCTTCTGGAATGTGAACAGTCATCAAGAAGATGAACTGATCAGTCACATTCATGTATATAACAATAACTACCTAATGAAATAATCGAATCAGTTTTTCTGGAGTTACTCCTGGCCTGACAGTCCTCCATACCATCCATTTTTGGGGTTAATGCTACCAATCCATCTCAGTGACACCGATATGTTCAAGAGAAGTCATTCAGAGAATTCACCATCCATTTGATGCCTCATCCACTGCAATATCTTCACCCTCCATTTTTCATGACCGCCATTCCTCAACCTTGTGTCATCAGGTCATTTTCACCTCCAAAAAATCATTTTCTTTGTTTCATGTCATAGATGTGGGATACATTAAAGCCTTCCTACAATGGGTCACTTCTTGTTGACATCAGCTCATTATCCAAGAAGTTGACTTAGAAACAACCCTTTCAATAATTTGAATCTTGCATGCCTCAATGAAAAGTTTCTCACTTCCAGCGACAAGTTTACATCAATGGCCTACGACCAAAAGATTTTGCGTGGTGTTCAACATTGGATCATATATTCACACCACATGAATTGTATTGTAGTACCTTGAGGGTCATTATCATTATCGGTGATTTCTCTCACGTCTGTTAACAGATTACATTATTAGCTGGTAATCAGGCGATATCTATCCACGTTCAACTTAAGGACATCTTTTCACATGGATCAACTTGTACATCGAGCGAAGATTGAACGAGTTTGAAGACCCTGGATCTAGTTTCATCCATCCAGGCTATGATATATTCAAGAATATAAAGACATCAAATGTACACAGAATTTGCATAGATGATCATCCAAGCTAAGGGATGATGACTCTACATATAAAAAATCACCAGTGTGCAACTACAGATGATTATCTGTTCTATGTACATGAAAATGAATTTATAAAGTTGAGCATGGGAATGCCTACCTCAACTAGATCATGGAAAATTATATTGTGATGATGTATTTTATTGTATATTATATAGGTCACCTTCCAGGTCGAATACCTCGGATCCTCATGATAAAGCATTTCATCCAACATCAAAAGACTTATGACTTCATGCTTTAGGGGGCAACTGTTATACACATATTTGGGCACTGCAACCCCAATCTTATATGTCGATAAACTAGGGCTCTTTAACCCCTAAAATTGTTGTTTCATACCCTAAAGGATCATGGTCAATTGATTACATCATTCCCCAGAAGTTCCACTTAAAAAACCACTCAAAAGTAGCCAAAATTGGACCACACTGACTACTCCACTGTCAGGGTGAGATGCATACTGACTTCTACACTAGCCAGGTGTGATGCATACTGAAGAGGCCTTCTGTGGGGTGCGATGAGTGAGAATGGACAAATGTCTGAGATAGTTTGTTAAGCTGATACTCATGGAATCTTCTAGAAACTTCTCCTTTGACACTTTCCTCTCTAAATTCGGCCAGGGATGAGTAAGAGATCCAAGAAATCTCTAAGTGGAACCAAGAACAACAAGTGGAATGACACTAATCAAAAACCCAGAGATGACTCACACCCTTGTAGACATCTATAAATGGTTCCCTTATCTGAGAGATATGGAGGCTGGAATTTTGTGATTTGTAAGGAAGTGATGATAGTTTTTCTTTGAGAAGGAGCACTGTATTGTTGGGTGATCTTACTTTTCATGAGGTGAAGAGGGCTTTGATGCTAGGAGGATGATGTTGGATCAAATAGTTGGGTTGTAATTTTCCCTTCTACTTTAATAAAGTTCTTTGAGTTTTCCTCCATACAATCGTGTATTTGTGAATGTTTTTATTTGTAAATGCCATTGTATGTTCATTGTATTTCTAATTCTGCAATGCTTATGATATAATAGATCGAGATGCTTTGATGGTGTTTTGTTACTATGTTTCTACAAGTACTCTCCAAGCGGGATAAGTATGGAGAGGAGTTGCAAACTTTGTCAAGGGGGAGCGAGATCAAGCAAGGAGTTAAACAGAAGATCTAGGTTGGTTCCTTTTGCCTCTTTCTAATCTATCATACATAGAGGAAATAACAAATTGCTTTGATTGTTTGTTTCTAGGATAGCTGCCAATACTAGAGGGCTAGCAGATCGAAAAGACACTATTTTTCCCCAAAACACCTTTCCCTGCCTATATATTCACCCTCTCTCATTCTCAAAAGGTTGGTCTATGTCTATTTTTACCCTTATGCTAAGATTGTGCCTATATGCTACTCATTTGGCTTGGAGATGGAGTGCTTGGAGAGCTTAGCTTGGACTTGGAGGTTCATTCAAGGAGAGCCTATCAACATCAAGGCTTGGTTTTATGCTTCCCCTTATTTTCTATTAATATACAATTGTTGGTTCATTTTCCATTGATGTGTATACTCATGTATCATCTATCTTAACATTCCTTGATCAGTTAAGTAGGTTTCTTTTGAATATGTTATTTGTATTTGCATGCCTTGTTGTGTCCTGATCTTTTATGCAAGTGCATAAACATTGTGAGCAGCAGGAACGAGCCCATGATGCAAGTGATTTAAGGTCTTCAATAAAGGGGATTGAGATAGTATCATAACATGGTAGGGCATCTTCTTTATCTCTCATTTCAATTGTAACTTAGGAAAGTGTCTGGTAGATTGTCACTTAGGTTTCTAGTCCTACTCATTGGACTAGAGGGATCGTCTTTGTCCACAAAGAGGAGTTACCTAGACAACACTCTTTGATTAAAATATATGTACAATATAATAATCATTTCAGTGATTGGTCTATGCTATAGATGGAACCAAAGGAATAATTCCAACTAGAACCAATGTGCATTCTAGACTGGAGGAGTCTCATGCTCGAGAATGGAGCCATAGAGCAAGTCAAAGTGTAGAGGAAGCACTTTGGGCCAGAGGAGGCAATGTGGGAAATGGCTAAATCCATGAAATCTAATTATTTGTTTTTGTTTTATGGTTAAGTAAAATGGGTATATAATTGTAATTAATGTATAGGGTTATGTGCATAAAGATCCATAAATCAATGTGTTTTTATTTTTGTTTCAAGTATTGCATATGAGCAGAAGAACACTGAGGGTAGTGTTCCCTCAAGGTGGAGGGGTATATCATAGCCCCACCCATGGTTCTCTCATAAAATGAATTGTAAATAATTTCACAAATATGTAAAATTAAAAGAGGGGACTGGGTTAAGGGACAGGAATTCCAGAGCTGAGGACGAGGGATATTTGCTTGGGATGTTGAGGTTTTCTTGTTCAGAAAATGTGAATTATTGGACAACCATTAAAGTTTGCCTAGTGCATGAAATTAGTGGATTGGTTCTTGAATTGAATAAGCTATAAAAGAATTATGAATGCCCATGTGCTTGGGAACCTGTTGATGGTGCTCGACTTGCCAACATCAGGGGATCTCCCTGGTATGAAGTCCCAACTAGACCTCATGTCGTTTGGTGTAGGAGTCCCATCTGGTACGATGGCCCAATTTTGATTATCTTAAATATTTTCCTCAACTCTTACTTGTCAGCGTAAGATAGTGGTCTCCTTTGTCTTCCGAGAAGTGAGGTTTGTGTGCCTAGTGATTGCTAGTGTTACTTGTGTCAATGGTTCTTTCACTGTAGAGGGAGAAGGTGGGAGTGAGTCCCAAGTTTGTTGGGATGAAGTCCCAACTCAAATTGGAACAAAAAACACAACAGGACGTGCACAACTTCTGGAGGAGCAGTCCACATGAATGTGGCAATCACAACACACAAGGTAAGATAACATGCACAACACTCTGCAGATGAGCCCGCATGAGTGCAATGGTTATTACAACAAGTTTTATGTGAAAGGTTTGTATTATGTCTAGGGGTAGCAACCATGGGCGAGACAACATTAAAAACATATACAACACATTTTCATTAACGGATTATGTATTACAACAAGTGAAATAGTTCAAGTGTTCAACAGAGGTTAAAGCAACATGCACTACAAGTGTTCAAGATCATTCTTACAAAAATTACAATACTTGTGTGAAAATGTGCTAACTTGTTAGCAGGCTTTTGAATTAAGTGAAAGTTCCAAGACACATCGTTACAACATACATCACTAACCCATGTGCGGGGCATTGGAACCACTACTTACTCCTCAAAGAAAATATTACAAACTCTCTTGGCTATGTGGGAGGAGTTGGGGTGAAGATTCCTTTGCATGTACAAATGAGTGGGTATTTATAGCCAACGGTGAAACTGACCCTTGTGGCTATTCGACTACCCTCATGACTATTTGACTTCCATGAATTTTCAACTTTACATGACTCTTTGTACAACAAGTGAGTCTCATGGAATTCCACAGTACATTACATTGATTTGACAACATGGCCCACAGTGGATATGTGTACAACATGACTCGACATGACAGTACTGGTACATTCATGTTGCTGCTGGAGTGGATGTTGAGTTGTAGTGTTGTTGGGTGATGGATGTCTTCATGGCGTGTCATAGCTTCACATTTGCTTGATGTTTCTTTGGCACATTTCTCCTTGCTTGTATGTTGGAAGGCTTGACAGGCTCATCTGTTCGCAAAAGGTGCATGTTCGTCCGTTCATCCATCCGTGAGAACATCTTTCATGTTTTCTCATCCATCCATCTGTGAACACATATTTGCATGATGATCCATTTACGAGCATATCCCTTCACATGTATCGTTAGCTCATATGTTGTTGAACCCGTCATTCTACATGTGCTCCCTTCATTCATCCCATTCATCATCACACAATGTTTGCTGGTGTGTCTATACCTGCAATCAATCATGATGAGACGACATCAAATCCAAAAACCTCCTAGTCTACCATGACACATGATCATTTCAGATGCATGTGATTGAGACAGGAAGCAAGGTTGCGAGGTGGCATGATGGCTCGAGGCACTGTAGATGAAATTGTGAAAGAGTTACTGGGTGATGAATATGGGCAATCCAAGTCGACAATGACTATCCGTGAGGTTTGTCTCGGCTAGAAGGCAAAAAAGCTGTGCAAATTTTGGGAGGGAAAATCTAGGCAGGCAGACACATTTTTTGAAATGAGTAGGAAACAAGGGCTTCACAGAAAAAATTGCACAATTTTCTAGAGGAACATGTTGGGCGCATGGAGTATCAACAGGCAGAAATTGCGCAGTTTTTTGGAGGAATTGGTTGGGAGCTTAGCAGCCAAAAATGTGCAATTCCTAGAGGCAACTACTAGCTGGCTATTAGGTCAGTGGTAGTAGAAACTATGCAATTCCCAAGGGGAATTGGAAGTTAGTTGTCAAGAGCTTAGCAGCAAAAACTATGCAATTCTTGGAGGGAACTGCCAGTCTGCTGCTGGCGAGAGAAATTGCACTGAGGCTAGGAGACCAACCTATTAATCATCTTTACACAACTTCTAAGCTTAGAAAAATACTGGCCAGCAGAAGGAATGCTCATCAAAACTACACAATTTCCTTGATGAGCAGTCATTTGACTGTTGGGAGGATTGATTGAGAAAACTACATAATTTTCGGAGGGAGATAGGGACGAGCATTAGGTGTCTGTCCAGCTTGTCTGCGCAACTTCCTCAGTCAGTAGAGAGGGAAAGGTCAATAGCCTCTGTGATGAAATTTTTGAGGGGAGTCAGTCTCGAGATGGCTGTGAGGTCTGACTCTCCAGGTGGCTAGCATGTAGGTTGAGTGAAATGCTTGTGAGCAGCGCAACTTGAAAATAGTTGCTTGGTGCTTCTGTGATGTTCTAGGAGATAGTCGATCGAGTCAATGGCAAGGTCATGCTCTAACTATTAGAGGGGACTCTGGTCATTAGAACTTCAGAAAAATAACTAAGTGTGTGAACAAGTGAAATATTCAAATGCGATCTTATAAACAAACACCCTCATGACTTGATGACAAGACGACTCAAACCAACCAAACACACATGTTCAACATGACTGACCGATAGCGCAAGTGACAAAAGCAACACTCATGACTAATTGTTGATTGACCCTGATGATGCTTGTGCGACAGTGAAAGTGACTCCATGTGTGAGTGTGACAGATGTTTTCATAGTGAACATAACATGTAAACACGAAGTGAATACCTTGATTATGGCTAGAACATGGTCACAAGCAAGACATTAACATCAAAAGCAAAAGCTTGTGTGGAATGAATAAGCAAGGTGGGTGTGAAGGCTCATAGAAGCTCATGGAGTGAACCCAAGTGTATGCCACCATCAATTGAAACTCTTAAGGGAGGCTTTGAATTTGGGTGCAGGCCAAAATTTTGGAGGGTTCTTGTAGCCTGTTATATGGAATTTTCATCTACGAATAAACACATTTTCCCTAGGTGGGTAGCTATAACTAGAACAACAAAAAGAAAGTAGTTTAACCTTTTCCTATGGTATAAGATGAGATGAAGGAGCTTACTTGTAGTCTTTTACTTCCTAGATCCCCTTTTATTTTCTCTCATTGCTCCCACTTGAACTAAATCTGCTCAATTAGTACCTGTGTCAACAGAAACAGAAACAACCATGATCAAAGCATAAATGATCTATTATAAACCAATGGAATTGAAGAAATTTAAACACATAATCATCACATATATGAACAAGAATATGAGAAAAGGAATAAACACTTTATTAATGTAGAAGGAAGAGTTTCACCCAATACAGTTTGATCCTGTGTCACTTCTCCAGCTTCAGTCCAACCCTCACCACATCAAAAGCACACCAATCTAACAACATAACATTGCTTGACATGAACTCAAATCTCAAACCAACTGAATTTCTCTACAATCCTCAACTTCTCTCCCCCTTGATCAATATGATGAGTGCTCAATTTATATGGAAATGGAGATGGCTTTTTCATAAATGAGGGTATTGAATGGCCTTCCAAACATGGAGTTAGTTTCCATGCAGAAAGGGATGAGAAGATAGAGGGATAATTGATCCATAACCAATCCAAAGTTGACCACATACGATGAGATAAGAATTGGGCATCCTTCTAGAATGCTCTAGAATCATAGAATATTCCTAGAATCTAATGTCAATTTCACTCACTCTCACCCAGCATAGGTCAAAGAGGGCCTAAGTGCACTGCAGTGCAGGCTTGAATGGGTCTGTCTACTCTGCAATGCAATTACCCCTGAACAAGGCTGCACTAGTGTCCCAAGGAGGCATTTCAACAAGGCTTCAAGCTAGGAAACTTTCATGGATGGAAGCATTCAATGAGATGACTTGTCTAGGGCATGTAACAACTGAATTAGGGTTTGATGAGCATTAATTGTACTCATTTGAATGTTGGGAGTGAAGTGCCCAAATTGACCTGTAACAATTTCCCCATAAAGCATGAAGTTGAAAATGATAATGTTGAGTGATATGCTTTAGGATGTGATGGGGAGGATCTGAAGCGAATGGTGACTTGCATCGATTACAATACATAACATCATGATATTTTGAATTTTTCATGAATTGCTGAGGGAAGGCATACCCATACTCAACATATAAACTCTCCATTACATGTACATAAATTAGATAGTCATATACAAATATAGACCCTTGATAGGATGACCATCCGTGTAAGGAAATAATACAGATGATTTAGTGCTCCCTTGAAATCGTAGCTCAGATGAATGAAACTAGATTTGGGGTCTTCTATCGCGTCCAATTATTCGCTCAAGTATGAGTCTAACCATGTGAAAAATGTGATCTGAAGTCAAACATGGGAAGACACCATCTGATTACCAACCAATGATGTAAGATGTTAACAGACGCGAGAGAGATCAACGATAATGATAATTATTCTCAAGGTACTACAGTACATTCTACATGGTGTGAATAGATTTTTTGATGTCAAACACCATACAGAGTCTTTTGGTCAAAAGCCAATGATGTCAACATGTTGTCGGAAGCAAGAAACTCACCATTGATGTATGCAAGCCCCAAGGTACTGGAATGGTGTTTCTAAGTCAACTTCTTGGATAATGTACTGATGTCGACAAGAAGTGACTCATCACAACAGGGCCTTGATTTATCCCCCATCAATGACCTGAAACAAGTGTAATGATTTTGAAGACAGAATTTGACTGACAACACAAGGTTCAGGAATGGCGATCATGAAAATGAAGGTTTATGAGTATTGCAAAGGATGAATCTTACTAAGTGACTTCTCTTGAACATGTCGGTGACACTGAATGAATTGGAAACATTAACCCAAAACTAAAGTGATGGATGGTGTGATAGACCATAGGCATGATAACCATCAAGTATATAACCCAACCTAAATAGTCAAAAAGATGAAGTGAAAGTGTCATGTTCAAGAGCAACATGGTACCATAAAGTGACTTATCCATTTTCCTATTTCCCCCAGTCATTGCTGACCATTACCTCTTTATCTTTTAACGATCTTGAGGAGGATAACATATGCTTGTAGTATAATACCACCCTTGGGGTGAATCCATCGCTATGTGATGTTTTAACTAGTTTAGCGAAGGTGAAAATCAGTCTTTTCATGATGGACAAGTTTGTCACTATTTGATGTTTTAACAAGTTTAACAACAATGAGAACTCGGTCCTTTTCATATTTAGAGAGTTTGAAAAGGGACAAAAAGAAAACTCCACAATTTCTTTTTTGTAAATTTGTCTCTCAAGTCTAAAAAAACGTAAAATAATACAAGAGAGAACCTATTGACCATGTTTGATCAACGCATTCCTTTTTCCTGAGTAATCTATCTCAGTTTGAAAAAGGGTTAAACTTATACTGAGTAGATGTCGTTTCCAATCCATTTACGAGCTAAAAAGGATAAGCACTTAGAAATATTTTCATGTTACAGGAGTCTGAAAAGAGCTTAAAGAGGACTCCACTTAGAGGAACGAGTGGTGTCTAGGATAGCAACTGGTTCCACTGATGTTGGAACTTATGAAAACATGTTGATTTATGTGAAGAAGCTGGCTAACAACACCACTCATTGCAACTGTTCCTCGAAAAGGGTAAAACAACCAAGTGAAAGCGTATGATCGGCCAAGCAGATAGTGACAATGGAAGGGAAAAAACCAAGGCTTATGTGATGGAAGAGGCCGATAGAATGGAAATCACGAGGGTTAAAATGGAGATGGGTTCATTTTTACACAAGCTTGAACCAGAGGGAACTATGCTTGGATTCTGTTTCATGTTTACGCAAGATTCAAACGAAAAACTACGCTTGAATTCAGTTTCATTTTTACACAAGCTTTAAACGAAAAACTATACTTGGATTTAGTTTCATACTATGCTCATATTCCTTATTTTATTTTTTAACGAGGTTGACACAAGAATAGGACCTATCCTCATATTCCTTGTTTCATTTTTTAATGAGCTTGACACAAGACAAGGAACTATACAATTATTCCTTGTTTCATTTTTTAACAAGCTTGACACAAGACAAGGAACTATGCTCATATTACTTGTTTCATTTTTTAATGAGATTGACACAAGACAATGAACTATGCTCATGATTCCTTGATCACAACCCATAAGAGGTCATGACTTCCAAGAGGTTCTCATCATTTGGGAGAAAAATGCTCTGGAAGGGATACGTAGCAAGGAATCCATTAGAGAGATCTGGTTCCAATTCCCTTAGTACATACTGCACAACATCATGGAATTGATCATTAGTTGATGTAGGCATGGAATGGGTTGCCACATAATGGACCCATGGTGGGGAAGATACCATTGGGACAAAAGGACCATTTAGGGAAGATGGTTGACTGGAAGCCATATTTGGATCAGGAAATAAAAGTTGGTCGATGGTTACAATTCTACCTTCATGCGGGAAACACATCACTTGAAAGAGTGTTGAAACAATAGCTACCATGTCATAAACATAGTCCCACCCAAGAAGTAAATTGTAATCTAAAGGGCCTGGCACTACCATCACATTGAGATAAAAAAAATTCCTCCCAAAGTAATAGGCAATTGAGGAAGGATCCCTAATGGTTGACTGGTTCCTCTATTAAAAGCCAACAAATTCTAGGTAACAGGCACAAGTGGCAGCAGACTGAGCACTTTCTAAGGAGTGGAGAAAAGGATACTCATACATGCACCTTCATCTATAATAGTGCCACATACAATCATATTATAAACATGTACTATGATCTGGAAAGGAACATAACAAGTAAGACGACAGCCTGCCAGTCGATTCCAACCCAAGGAAGTGACCAGACTACTTGGAGGGGGTACCGTAGGAATGGGAGAATTACCCCCTTGAGTTACAAGACCAAGAGGAGTTTCCTCCTGTCTTGATGGAACAAGAGGGTTGCCTCCAAGCTCATTAGAATCTGAAGAAATGAAAAGAATGTGAGTGTTATCATATTCACTCTCTACGGGAAAGGTACGATTACCTAAAGGTGAAATTGGGTCAAATTTTTCCTCGACCTATGATTGGTCCAGTATACACTCATCTGATTCACATTTAGAGAGAGTGGGTTTGACCGACGATTGATTTGGTTAAGTCACTTCATCAAATAGTGAAGGATTAAGGAAGAGTCTCCTGTAACCAAATGGAATTCATTAAGGAGAAGCAGGATGGTTATCGAACTCTTTTTTGGCTTCATACAGATAGGGAAAAAGGTGAATGGGTGATTCCCTTCACATAACCTACAGGGAAACATAACTTTACCCTTCTTTCCATGAAATTTAATACCACTAGTTGAGGGTGCATCACTAGCATGATCTCCAGAAGTTGATGACACGGGATGATGTGAATGAGAAGACCATTATTTTAAGATCTGAGGAATACCAAAACAATTTCAAAGAAGATGGTCTCCCGTACAAATTTTGCAAGCATATCGAAGTTTGTGAGGCTTATCGGACGATATCTCATCAGAAGTGGCATTCGAAGCAATGGTTTCTTGGTTGTCCCCTACTAAATTTTCTTCTTATTCTTCTTCTTATTCTTCTTCTTCTTCTTCTTATCCACCTGGTTACTCATGTGAATACCTTCACCGGGCCAAGAGGAAGAAGGGGAGGATGAAACAACCAACAAAGAAGCTAAAGGGTCAACTTTAGGATCAACTGGAGGTTGATTTTGTCCAGGTGGAGGAGTACTTGGTTGCAGAGTAATCACAGCATTTTGAACCAAGTAGGTTGAAAACAACCATACTAGCAAGCCAATGGTAAATCCTGTAAGGGATAATGTAGCCATATATGGAGCACCAATATTTTCAAAAGGAGGAAAAGGACTAGGATTCCCATCAAAAGGAATTCCTTGATCGGTGGACTCTGGAGTTGTTGCCATATGTCTCAACCTAAGATTAACTAAGGAGTGACGTGGAGGATTTCATCCATAGTCAACTAATTTTATTTTAATCAAAATAACATGAAAAAGAAAAAGATGGATAATCTAGGAAAATTTATTACCAAGTAATTGTGAACTGCAATATACTGCCTTAGTAAACCAAAGACTTAACATACGTGCAGGAAATCTCCCCGAATGCTTTTTTTCGGTGTATCATAGTATACAAGGAGGTTGACTTAGTTACCTATGGATGGATAGCAACTTAATGTAGCCCTCACAAATATATCCAAAATTACATGTAGGCCCAATCCGTGTTAGCGTTGTCTAATGCGAAACCACACAGTGAAAGCATTCCTTTATAGTTTTCATATTGTAACACCGCCCTATATACCAGAAAGTACGTGGATGAGCTATTATATACTTACGTAAGTGGAATGAGGTATCACACTCAGAATTTATCACAGACCATTAGTGACAGCTACTATGTTTAACAATGTTGGAACACCTCTCTATCCTAAACCTCTAAATGTTATGTGTTAAGTTACAATTCTCCATTAGGTTATTTGAGATAACTTTTAAGTTGATCTTCTTAAGAATTTTCCTTTCAATGTTCACCACGTGATGTATGTTTGCAATTCCTAGAATGCAACTATCATGAGAAACATTCTTTCATTCAATTAACAATGAAAATTGTAGCTAGTAAGGGATAGAGAAATCATATCTTTGACAAAGAGAAAAAAGCACACCTAATGCAATTTCCCTAGCTATTCATATCAAGCATTCACAAACTACAATATGTACAATGAAACTTTTTCTTTTCAGTCCCTTTAGTGTTTAGATGAACAAAAAAGAACTAGATGCACAAACAATCAATAAATACTTTTCACAAGAAATGAACACTTTATGACAATTCCTTTTTCAATGAAATGAAGACTTTACGACACTTCCTTTTTAGAAAAGACTAATCAATTATAAGATAACTTTGACAGTGAATTGATAATGATAAAGAAATCACTCAGAAACACTAAACAGTCAAGGCCAAAGTAGGGCTAGGATAAGAAATACAAATTGGTTTCAAAACCATTGAAACGATTGATCTTTCAGCGAACAACTTCAGAAGCAACTTTGGAAAAATCAAACCAAAGGTGGGTTTTTTTAGCCTAAGAGAGATTGGCGTAGGCTAGAGTGGGAGAAAGTGCACTACAGTGCACCGTCTCTAAGCTAAGGATTCTCTGCAATGGACTGTGTCAAGGCCAACACTATGCTAGTGCCAGAGAGTCAAATCAAGAGACATGCAAGCACATTTTGTGACCAAAAACACTTCAAAATGACTGAAATAAGATCAATGAAATCAAGAAAAGTCTACTAGGGTGTAATATGATGAGGGTAAGCTACCAAGAATGACAATTGTTCCCTAGTATGGTCGCCAATTTGTTATATGGAATTTTCATTTACGGGTAAACAAATTTTCCCTAGGTGGGTAGCTACACCTAGAAAAACAAAAAGAAAGTAGTTTAACATTTGCCTATAGTAGATAGATGAGAGGAAGGAACTTACTTGTAGTCTTTCGCTTCTTTTATCCCCTTTGAATTGCTCTCGTCGCTCCCATTTGAACTAAATCCACACAATTGGTACCCATGTCAATAGAAATAGAAACAAGCATGACCAAAGCATACATGATCTATCTACCATAAACCAATGGAATCGAAGACATTGAAACACAATCATCATAAATATGAACAAGAATATGAGAAAAGGCATAAAAACTTTATTAATGTAGAAGGAAGAGTTTAACCCAATACAGTTCAATCCTTTGTCACTCCTCCAGCTTCAATCCAACCCTTGCCACAACAAAAGCACACCAATCCAGCAACATAACATTGCTTGACATGAACTCAAATCTCAAGCCAACATAATTTCTCTACAATCTTCAGATTCTAGCCCCCTTGATCACTATGATGAGTGCCCAATTTATAGGGAAATGGAGATGGTTTTGTCATAAATGAGGGTATTGAATGGCCTTCTAAACTTGGAGTTAGTTTCCATAGAGAAAGGGATGAGAGGATAGAGGGATAATTGAATCATAGCCTATCTAAAGTCGACCTCATAGGATGAGATAAGAATTGGGCATCCTTCTAGAATGCTCTAGAATCAGAGAATATTCCAAGAATCCAATGTCAATTTCATTCTTTCTCGCCCAACGCAGGTCAAAGAGGGCCTAAGTGCACTGTAGTGCATGCCTGAGTAGGCCTCCCTACTTTGCAACACACTTACCATTGATCAAGGCTGTGTTGGTGTCCCAAGGAGGAATTTCAGCAAGGCTTCAGGCTAGGAAACTTTCATGGATGGAAGCATTTAATGAGATGACTTGTCTAGGGCATGTAACAACTGAATTAGGATTTGATGAGCCCTCATTGTATTGATCTGAATTTCGGGAGTGGTGTGCCCAAGTAGACCTGTAACATAGCCGCTACAACACTTGGCGACACATTGGTAGAACTCCAACTTCTCTATTTTAGTTCATTTATAGCACAGGGCCTTGGTCTTTCATGAAATTTTGTGTGGGTTACTTCATCCTCCCCACTTATCCCATGGACATACATGGTTCACATTTTTATAACTTATTCAAACATAATCAAAAGTTCAGTTTGATCGCAGTGTTTCGAATTCGAGAAGGTTAGTTTAACTCACGTGTTGAATATTTTCAGAGTATAGGATTTCATATCTGGTGTTTCTCCGCTGCTAGTAGGCCTAGACAATACCCAGGTGGAGTCAAGTAGGAACACACACATTGCTCCATTGCTAGCGAGATTGGTTAGTACCCCAGTGGAGTTTCATGCTCCACCTCTCTGCACAGGAAGCCTTTCTCTTCTTTCACCTTTGTATTTTTCAAGAGGACTATGCATAGGCACTTATTTATTTTTGGGGTGAAAGAGGGATCCTGAATTATTTAGAGCAAAAGACGTTGTTCCTTCGAAAAATCATGTGAGACCTCTGACATAGGTTTTCTCATTTAGATTTTCCCCGTCTCCATTTCTACTAGTTGGATGAGCTTGAACACACAGAGTAGAAGGCTAATTATAGGCATGGGGATTCCCAGTGTGGACATAGATTCATGGTTGGACCAAAACTTCCATTGCAGATGGTTTGTATTTTCCATCAATACATCATTGGCTGAAGGCTATAACCAAGCATAGAGAAGGGACACAAGACTAGCCAAGTGCTACAGTGTCACAAGTCTCTTCAGCCACATACTCTATTCAAAATCCATAATATATTAGTTGGTAACACTTACTTCTAGAAAAAGAATAGTAATATACCAAGAAAATAAAACAAGCGTAACCAAAATAGTAAGCAGAGCAAGCAAACTAAAAAACAAAGATAATAAGCAAAGAGAAGCAACCAAGTTAGCAATCAAACAAACATGCAAACCAGAAAGCAAAGACAAGTGAAAAAACAAAAACTAATCCTATTCCTACGTTAAATGGTTGGGGTTACATGAAAGGAAATTTCCAGTGAAGCCACCATAGGTGTACCTGACTTGCGGTCACAAACATATGAGCTATTAAAACAGATAAAAAATAGTGTGCAACAGAGAATGAAAACACTTGAAAAAATTGCATAGGAGAGAGAAGGTCTCACATGTGGGTGGAAGAATGTGTCACAACCACCCAACACACATGCTTACCTCTTCTGTGACTACCTTTTCTCAACAAACCTCAGAGGCCTCTTGCGAGTGTGTGTTGTTCTACACCAAGTTTCTTAGCGAGTGCGAGGAAAGACAAAAGCTTGTTACCTACAACATGACTCACCAAGTAAGATTTTCCTAGCCATTTAATGATTGGATCATAAAATTTGTGATGACTGTTTTGAAAGATCCATGACCTTTGAGAGGATGGATTCCTGATTCAAGAGAGGGGATCACAATGAGAATCTGGTACAGATAGATAGATCTAGTCTTTCTCATCAGTCATGTCAAGATAGTGAGGGCCTACCATAGCCATTAGTGCAGGCTGAGGTGCCTCACTTGATTGATAGAAATCTAAGGATAAAGATGTTATATGGTAAAAATAATAGTGTGCAAGGTGACTGTCATTAGATGTA